>CM060957.1:145452165-145463969 GCA_030765055.1 Mantis religiosa | reverse complement strand
ATTTAAAATTGAGAAAATTGTCAGACACATGAAACTAAAGATATTTTGGGCTAAGCACGGTAGCACCAAAGCTGATAGAAAATGGTAGAATTATAAAACGAGAAGCGGAATGAAATACGAGGTGTGTTGAATAAGTAATGCAGCACTTTCTTATCTTAAGGCAGGTTATTTTTATTCAAGGTAAAATTACAGCATGTTATTCTTCAACGTTTTGGCTACAAAACCCTACTTTTCAATTTAATCTCCGTTCAATGCTACAGCATTATGTGACCTTGATGGGAGGGCCTATGTGCCCGCTCTACTGGTCTATGTCTGAGCCAACGTCTTGCTGCATTAATAACTTCCATATCATTCACGTAGTGCTTCCCGAGGAGTGTATCCTTCATTGCGCCAAACAGGTGGAAGTCGAAACGTGCAAGATCAACGCTGTAGGGTGGGTGAGAAAGGAAAGTCCACTGAAGTTTTGTGAGCTCCTCTCGGGTGCGCAGGTTTGTGTAAGGCCTTGCAGTATCATGCAGAATGAGAAGCTCATTTGCATGTTTGTGGGTACGAACACGCTGAAGTCGTTTTTTTTTTCAGTTTCCTTAGAGTAGCACAATAAACTTCGGAGTTGATCGTTTCACCATGAGGGAGGCCACTGAACAGAATAACCTTTTCGGTGTCCGAGAAAACCAGAGCCATAACTTTACCAGCCGAGAGTAAGACTTTGAACTTATTCTTCGAATGAGAGTTGGTATGGAGCCACTGCATGGATTGCCTTTTTGTTTGAAGTAATGAATCCATGTTTCACCGCCTGCGACAATATTTGACAAAAAGACGCCTTGCCCAACAACTTACCGTGCTTTGTCTACTGCCGAGTCTCCGTAGACATCCGGCAAGCGCTTATGAATAACTCCGATGCCCGAATTTTCCGTCAAAACAAACTCAATAACTGCTCTCTGTTTGGAACGAACCTCCGTTACAGACACCATTTTGAAATCTAGTTGTAGTGCTACCAGCTATCGGAAACCAATGAAACTATACGAGTTCAAATGGAAATTTTACAGATATCCTGCAAAAAGTTTCCATTTTTCAACCAAAATTGGCAGAGAAAAAATGTGTTGGTGTGTTATTGTTCTCCAGCAGGAGAATATAAGGCTTAAGCGATAGTGAAATGTTTCAAGAGGTCGTCACTATATGGTCAATACTATAGGTGTAAGAGATTAATATGGCAAGTAGTATGTGTATTCGTAATTTTTTATGATCATCTTGAAAATTATCAGTTTTTTATCTTTCAAACCAATTTTAAGTTATATGGGATTTTGCAAACCTAGAGATGTGTATGCGTCGCTGGAAAGTTGAGCCGCCTTGTAGGCGGTGCTTTCCTGACTGTTACTGTGCCTGGACTAGGTCCTATGCTGGTAGAAGTGTGGGGATAAAAAGGAAATTGTGGTTAAGCGGTGGGATTGTTTTAGTGGGTATTTAGTTTAGATATAGGTATAGTTTGATATGAAGAAAGAGAATGGTTTAGAAGGTTTGGAAGAATATTTAAATTTTAGTTGCCGAGGAGAAGTCTGGGTCTTTTGTAGCTCTCGCCAGGGTCTAGGTCATACTCTCCGAGACCTCGAATGAGAGTATTGAACCGGTGGGGAAGAGAGTCAAAGAATTTTTGTAGTCATCAAATGTCATGAGGATGTAGTCATGAAGTTAGGGATGGATGTGTCACGATGAATATTGGTGTTAGGAATGTACCAGCCAGCATTAACTGATATTCTGAGGAAGCGACTTTGGAGCACTTGAAGTCATTTGAGGTAACTATGAGCAGGAATGCCTCATACCTGGCATGCATACGTAATAGCAGAACGGAGGACTTGCTTGTAGAGCAGTAGTTTGTTGGAAATGGACATGCAGGAATTACGATGATAGCGGGGATAGAGTAGAGCCATCCTACGGGTGATCTTGCTGTACACTTTTTCTATGTGCGGTTTCCAGGTGAGTTTGCTGTCTAGGGTGACACCGAGATAGTTGGCCTGGTTTGTCCAGTGAACAGAGCCGCCGGTAATGCGAAGTTCTGGGACATCGTCTTCCCTCCGTCTGGTGAAGGTGATGGCTGGTGTTGAACCAGGTTGTTAATTGGTCCCCGTAATTTTGCAGTCTTCGCTCTGCAAGTTCATGGCTTTTGGAGGCGGTGGCAATTACGGTGTCATCCTCAAACTGGAACAGCGTGCAGCTTAAGTAGGACGGCAGAGTATTAATATAGATGAGGAAAAGAACAGGCCCGAGAATACTGCCTTGAGTTACACCAGCATTGATAGGATGGGATTTAGAGGTGATATTGAAGGTTCTGTTGTGAAGATAAGTATTGATTAGATGAATGAGGTAAGAAGGAATGTTGTACTGAATAAGACGGAAAAGGAGGTCTGCATGTCAGACAGAATCGAAGGCACGGGTTAGATCCAGAAACAGGGCTACGACAAAGTGGCGGTTGTTGAAGCCAGTGATCATGTGATCCACTAAGCGTAGAAGTTGATGGACCGTGGAATGTTTACGCCTGAAACCAAACTAGTCGGGCCGTAGTATTTGGAGTGCCTCCAATGATTGATTAAGGTGAGATTGTACGACCTTCTCGAAGATCTTGCTCAAACTGTGGAGCAAGCTAATGGGACGATAATCCTCTTGAGTGGAGGAATCCTTGCTTGGTTTCGGGAGGTTGATCACCTTGGCGTGCTTCCAGATGGTCGGGAAGTACGCTAGCCGGAGCAGATCATTGAAGAGGTTGACTAGGACTTTCTTCCAGCAGTTTAGTAGTTGCTGTAGTGCAGCATAGGGAATATTGTCGTAGCTTGAGGCCTTATAGGATTTTACGAGGGATAGGCATTGCTGCAGCTCAGTGAGGTTTGTAGGTTGAGGTTCTTCTGGGTCGTGTGGCCGAGAGAGGTATACCCGATCTGCTTCATTTGTTTGGTGGATGTGGTCCTCATTGCCAGTGTCTGCTGTATGGAACGTAATTTCAAGATAAGTACCCATGAGTCCCACTTTTTCTCTTGCAGATTGAGCTGTAATGAGGACATGGCGAAGAGGTTTGTCCTGAGTCGGGAGACGTAATAGAGCCTTTGACATTCTCCAAAGAGACTGATCTTCTGTGTCCAGGGAAGATAGTCAGCGTTCCCAATCTGCGTTAGCATAATCTTGGAGCTCAAATTTGAGCTTTTTCCGGAGTCTGTTTTACTCCCTGCGATCCATAGGATAACCTGTGTGCTGTGGTCGACGCCTAGCCTTGTTTTTGCCTCAATTAGATAGCGCAGGTGACGAAGGAGCTTCCGGACTGTGCCATAGATGTTGCGGGCAGGTGGTGTAGCATTTGAGTGGAATTTGTAATAGAGGACGAAATGCTCATGATCACTGCATCGGCCTCGTTGCTAGTAGCACATCGATCAAAGGCCGGAGGCTCAGATGCCATTATCTTGGTGTATTCCTCCCAGTTGGTACGCCAGGGGTTTGGTAACAGGCGTTTAGCCTTGAAATTTGCGCGGGATTGAAATAGTAAAAGGACAGGGTAGTGGTCAGAAGACAGCTCTGGAAGGGTGAATAGCCTGGGATGTAAACGGACAAGGCTAAGTCCGGAGGGCTACGTTCACCTGGGAGATTGTAAGGGAGGAGGGTGACAGCTTCTTGTTTGAAGATAACGCTCCAGGTTTGTTCCTCGTGCATTCAGAACGGAGGAATTCCAAACTGGGCTTTCGGTATTATAATCACCCATGGCTAGTGTGGCAGTATTTGCAGCAAATACGTTATCCAGTTCTCCAGCAACAATGGGTTTACTAAGGGGGGATGTGTAATGAAAAGAGTCGAAGAGGTGCTTTGTTAGTTTCCATCTGTACGCCTGTTGCTTCCAAGTTAGGTGTTTGAGCAGTGGTCAGCGGGTGGTGAGCAGTAACACCATAGCCGTCGGCTATATTGGTACGATAGTAAACCATGCCAGGTAGCCGGCCTCTAATATTGGAAAACAGGTATGTTCCCTGCAACAGTAGGATATGCACCCCTTTATCTGCTATGAAGTTAGAGGTTTCTTATAACTTCTCCCTAAGTCCATTAGCATTCCAGTAACAACCTTTCAGGGAGAGAAGATCTGTAACATTGCCACCTCTAACAGCCATTGTTGATCATGAAAGTGAGGATTGCGTGCACAAAGATGGTATAGGGATGAACTTTAGAGGGGCGAGTTCTCAGTGGCTCAGCCAAAAAGACGGCAAATAGATGCTGTAGTTTGATTGGAATCTGCCCCATGGTGTTAAGGAACGCCTCATCTGGGATGGTGGGATGGGAGGTCGAGTCTTTGGCGACTGTAGGAGTAGGCCCGCTTGATGTAGAATTATCTGACCTAGGCTACCTAGGCGCCGGATACTGTCTTGTCCTGTTTTGTGCAGGTCGTGTTTGCCTGGAAGGTTGTTGGGATGTTACAGTTTTGTGCTGTGGAAGTAGAGGACTGCGATGGCTGCGGGTGTTGTGATTCTGGCGTCACTTTTTCTGTTGCTGGTGCTGGACTCACAGAGTTAGTCACTGCAGCTGCATAGTTGGGATACTGGATTGGAGTAAGTGGTGGCAGTCCTGGGTAACGTGCTCCAGAGAACGCTTCCTTGGGTAGGTCGGTATTGTGACGAACTCTAGGTTTGGCGTTATACTTAGAAATTTGGCCGTCTTTAGATATCATCAGTTCTAGGCGTGCCTCTTGCCACACTTGGCACTTAGCATAGCGGCAGGAATGGGAGTCCCCGCAGTTGTAGCATCGAGGAGTAGCCCCCTGGATGCTGAGTCGCTGACAGTTAGCACCTTTGTATCCAACCTCGCTGCAGAAATCGCAGACTGGTTGGAGTAAACTTCCTGGCAGTTTGTGCACTTTTGTGGTCTGGGTGGTGGCTTATAAGATTCCACTCTTACTGTGGCGTGGAACATGTGGGTTTCCTTGTAAACATCCCACACATTGGGAGTCCTTTTGAGGGCCACACGGAAGTGTGGAAGAGGTTTGGGACCTCTGGTGGTTAGCTGTACGACCCTCTCTACAGTGAAGCCTATTATCGCACTTCTTCCTCCGAGACAAAGGAAGGCACGTCTTTAATGGTCACGTGCAGGTGGCGGTCCTCTCCGCCCAGGAGATAGAAGTCGTCTTCCTTGAACGGGGCAGTATTAGTACAGTTGCTGGCTGGCTCCATGTTGGCCAATGAGAGAAGTCAATGTAAGTACCAATCAGGAGTCAGTCAGGTGCCGCTTGCAGTAAACGCGTAGGTATGAATGTGGGGAGATGTTTGAAAGGATAGAGGAAAAAAGAGTTTTAAAAAGAAGAAAAGAGCACGTCTAAGGCGCTAATAAGCTTGGATAGCAGAGGGCCTACCCTTAAGGGTGCCTAAGCAACCAGTCCAAAGGACTGCTGGCTTCGGCCTTGCTATCTTACCCAATTACAATGCTGTCTTCAGTAGCTGCGTCTTGCAGGCTTGGCCGCGCCGTGGCTCAGTGGTTAGACCACTTGGCTCTCACCAAGGCGGCCCGGGTTCGATCCCAGGCAACCGCAAAGTGAGATTTGTGGTGGACAACATGGCGCTGGGGCGGGTTTTCTCCGGGATCTCCGGTTTTCCCCGCCATCTCTTTCCACCGGTGCTCCATCTCCATCTCATGTATCATCAGTGTCATCGCCTGCGGTGCTGTATGTAGTAAAATAGGGCGTTAAACACTACACATTTCATTTCTTGCAGGCTCGCAGGCACTATGTTGTCCCTACGTTACAGCTGTCTGGTTGTGTCGATGCTTCCTACGAGGTTCGCTCGTAGCGGACAGCCAAGCCCTGAAAAGGGCTGCTTTGATCTTGCTACTGTGCTGGCTCGGATCCCTAGAGAGGTTGTCTCTTCGACGTCTCGAAGAGAAGTGTGAACTAGAGTTCTTTTACCATAGATAGCTTTAGTAGCGAAATTACCTTTCTTTGTCATTCTTTTTCATTTTGTTCTAAAGAACGTAATTGGGTTTTGTGTAGCTACTGGTAATTATAAAGTGAGGGTAAATGCGAACAGAAAAGCAACTATTAAAATTGGTCGGTATATGGGAGCTGAACTGTTTTTGTCGTGAACCCCGAGTGCAAACCAGAAAAGCTATCACTAGAGTCATCTTGCATTCTTGTATATATTCTACACTACATGACAAAACATTGAGGTGTATCGACCTTCATGACAGAGCGCTGTATGCGCTTCTTTTCTTGTTTAATAATATAGCCTAATTTTAATAATTTAGCTACAGTAAGTGACGAAACACAGATAAGAGCACTTGCGAGCTGTGCGCCTTAAAAGAAATGTTAGACAATTATTTATTACAGTCAACTGTGAATTAATACTGCAGTCCCCGGTTTTGCCTCTTTACACAAAGGGATTTTGATTTCCTCTTCTTTCCCCTTTACACAATATTTAATCCCGTTATATATGATTCCTCGCACTTGCTGGAGTATGTATGACACGTTGTTGTCCGGAAAACATGATTGCGTCTGAACAGAGTGTACGTGCACCAACTCGCTGTGTATGTGCTCATGTGAACAACTGCATAGTTTCACATTCTTTTCGATACTCCTCAAGGTTAGCAATTTTATAACATAACATACGTCCTCCTATGTTGTCATTTAGGGTGATGAAGGAAATTGGTAAAATGATGCTCAAATGAGTCCCGGGCCCATGAAGCTTAGATTTTTCTACCGTGGAGGGGGAAAACCCAGTTACAGACGACTGCCCACGTGCAATGGCCTACAGTGTGAGGGTCCCTGTGCCCTGAGGGGGTAGGCATACTCACTAAAACACCCCTTCATGAGTTAGTTTCGTGCATCTTAGATTAGTTTACGTGTATTTACTATCATGCATCTTAGTCGGGTCCCGCATAGCACCCCGGTTAGTATATGGAATCTACTAAGCTAGTATACGTTGCATGCAAGGGCGTCAACGTTGTTTCTTGGTGGTGACCATGAACGCTTGGCACCACCAAGTGTTACTTATGCGTAATTAGATTGTGAATCTATGGCTCAGGTCGGATAGACCTGTTAGTCAGTGTTAAAAGTATAAAGCTAACTATTCATATAACATATGCGCTGCTAATGCATATCTGTTTTGTAATACTAAAGCTCAGGCCTTGGTGACCTATTAGTCAGGTATTAGAAATTCTATGGTTATTAGCTATCCTACTTATTTGTCCTAGTTTCCTAGGCTAGTCAATTGTTGGTATGTGGAGTACTACGCAAGCAATTTGTTTGGTCGTCCTTTGTTCCAGCGTGCCGTTCGTCATTGCTTTGGTCGTTGCGCTGTGTCGTCGGAGTGTCCTACTCCATATGCAGTCGATGGAGCTTAGAGCTATCTGACATTCGTCTTTAAGGTTAAGGGAAAACCCCGGATAAAACCTTATCCAGGTAACTCACCCTGACCGAGATTCGAACTTTGGAACTGTTGAACGTGAGGCACACACGCTACCATTTACCTACCAAGGGGGGCTAGGGCATAAGAGATAGACAACAATTTACCAATGAAAAATGAAATTCTTGAAAAAACACATAATTTAAGCAATGTAAATGTGGTTAACATGGCAATATCTGAGCCATTTGTTGCTATTATTTCCAATTTTTCAATTTCTGATAATTTCCGGCAGTGACACAGTGTGCAATTTCAAAGCAGCTTTTAAGAACTTACATTATAAAGATGCCACAGGAAGCTTTTGAAGAACATTTCTTTACCACGAACTATCAGTTACACGAAAACATTCTCTAAAAATGGGTTATAATATTTTGACTAAAACACCGTATATTTATAGTGTATTGCGATACTGATGTTGTTGGTCATGTTATATATTATATTTGTTAAAAGTGTAAAACGATATTTTTTGTTCCAATCTGCAGTGGTCATATCGGCGGCCGTTCTCCTTTGGAAATATCGAAGGCGTTAACTCGTATTCGTTAAGTTTTAATCGCATTTTAGTCGCGGGTTCGAGTCCCGCCTTGGGCATGGGTATATGTCTGTCTGTTGTGTGTATGTGTACAACTAGATAAAACATATCCCTTCGATGTTCAAATGAGTTCTTCCTCCAAGGCCAAAAAAATCACAATACATAATGTGTGCGGTGATGATGAAATAGAAGAGGCGAGGAAAGCTGGATGTGATCAATTAATATTACAAAAAATCTAAAAGGAATTATGAGTTGGTGTATTATTCATTATGCAAATGCTTAAGAGAACATGATGTGGATATTAATTAAAGGAATATATTGGCGTATGTTGTCAAAAGAAATAGTAAATTGATGTGTACAGAAAGTTTCTATTCTGAGCTTTCTAAGCTAACAAAATGATTAATTTAAATAATGGAATTGATTTTTGGTTACTTATGAGTAGCTGATATAATTTTATATACTTAAGAGTACTCACTCAGATTTTGGATGTTCAATTCTCCGAAACATGTTGTCATCCAGGGTGTTCTGGACATCTTCAGCGTGCCATGCTGCAACTACTGATTGCGACCCTTCTTTCTTCTTCCCAAGAGGCTTATAGCTCCGCCCACTGGAAGTCTCCTGATTTCTAATGCCAACCTTGAAACTGGGGATCTTGTACCAGTCTCGGCTGAAGAGATGATCTTACTGGACGTAGACGGCTGGAAATCAACTGCGATGTTGTCAGGCTAAGTTGGTATCTCTCTGGTATAGATAAAGTTAAATTGCTGGATGTCTGTTGAGGGCGATGTACTTTTATCTTTCATCTCCGTCAATAGAATCCTAGAGTGGTTGAGATTTGGATTATCATTAACGTGTTCTTTTGTGGATGACTCCATGGTAACTAACTGGACATCATCATCGTTGAAAATATTGAAATATTTACATGTGGATTGTTTAATAAAGTGTAGTATACAATTATTTGATGTAACTTCAAATTTAAAACGTTTATGTTAATCACTGTTTAAAATATGTATTTTTCCAAACATCCAGTTCACTTATTAATTGTACTGATTTTAACAGTTGTATCTCTTGACCAATTTCATGATTACATTTTCAGAAGTGGTTAGTGACTGCTGAACTATCTATTTCTTTTTTCTTTAAATGTTCCAATTGACGAGTCTTTAAGCTTCTCTTAGTTCTTCCAATGTAGAATACACAAAAGTAGAATTGATATTGGAAGTTTCACTAAGATAGTGTGCTTCTTGAAAAACAAAATTGTTGGACATCGTCCAAAGAAATCAAACGTATTTTCGAGGGAGGATGTAACAAAGTTTCTGAATGAATCTCCTGATGACAAGTATCTGTTAATGAAGGTGGTAATGATAATGGGAATTGCAGGTGGGACTGCCGAAGAGAGGAGCTGGTAAAAGTTATGGTCGATGATGTTAAAGATATGAATGAATTTATTGTGCTGAATACTCCAAGTAGAAAAACAAACATTTGTCACTATTTTACCATAACAGAGAAGTTTGGTGAAGTTGTATACGTGGGAATTTTTCGGATATATGTTGCAGCGAGGCATAAAAACTATCAATGCAAGCGTTTTACTAACATTAATTCGAAATGGTAAATATATTGGTCTATTAACAGGAGTAAAGAGCATCGGTGGAGTGTGTTCAAAAATAGCAACAAATCGAAGTTAGAGGATCCAAACTCTTCCACTGGTCATGTCTTCAGAAGAACATCTGCTACTTTCTTCATAGATTCAGTGTTCTTTCCCTGAAGCCGCACAAAGGATGGAAATCATCTACTGCACAAAGGGTTATGTGGAGAATTCTATGCGAAGTAAAATGAACTTTACTGACAAGATTTTGTACAGTAGGAACAGTAGTGAAGGAGTTTCAGCAGATATAGTTGTACGGTCCTCTTCTGGAGAAATATATAAAACATCAGGGATACGTGTACAGAGCAGGTAAAGGAGACAGTGTAATTGCATTCAGTAATTGAACAAACTATAATATCACAATCAATATAAATGTTTTACTTACCGCACTAGTGCTTTTGGTCACTTTTTAAAGAAATGAGAATTCTTTTTGTTTTCATGGCAACTAGTCCCGAATGTCAGCTTAAAATGCATAGCAACAATAACGTTAAGTATGGAATGTAGTGCAAAATTACATAGTGCAAAATATTATATTTTCATGAGAAATTAACCGTATGTACAGGGATGTGTATGTAGGTATATCAATACGTCCCATTTGGCAACTACGGCCTTCGGGGTAACCTCGCCCCACCACGTGATGACCGGACCCATTTCTCAGGTGGAGGCACCCAGACGGCGATGTCCATTACCTCCAATGTTAGGGTGATAGTGAAGAAAACGATGAGGCGAGAGAACCTACAGTTTATACCGGGGCACTTTACATGAGCCAGACAGAGGAGAACGCGTGGATATAACCGATTAAAGATCGACAACCCAGAGCCGGGACTAGAATTCGGACCCTCAGCACGAGAGCCGCGAACGAAACTACTGCGCTACCCCGGCGCCCTAACTTAAATGTATAGTATTCTAAACTTTCTGGGAATGCTCTTTGAAGTCCTCTTCATTCTGAATGATTTTATACAACGATAGATAATAAGAGAGAGAGAGAGAGAGAGAGAGAGAGAGAGAGAGAGAGAGAGAGAGAGAGAGAGAGAGAAAGGCTAGAAAATCTTAGTAATAAAGTGCAGCTATCATTAAAGCACAATTTATGTCAAATGTACTGGTATTTGTTTGGTTTTGTGTTCTGGAGGTATACGACCATTTTTAAATATTCAATGATCTTAGCTTTAATTTACAGTACCTATAGCTTTCTCAAACAGAAAGCTGCTTTTCTGTGTTTTAAGTGCTATCATATAAAGACCTGCTCTTAAAAGACGTCAATATTCCCATCGTACGTATAGGGAGATGTGTAATAAAACCCCTTTTATAATCGTTTATCCCGATTAACATGAATCAGATTTAGGAATAAAATTTTAAGAGTAGTTCTTACAGAGAGATTTGAGACAACATGAGTATGCACATAAGACTGTCTAAAAATGCATGTGTGTGGTGTGGATGGAGGGAGTTTTAAAGGTCACAGATGCCCCAGCAGGTAAGAAAGTAATGCCGGACGTAATGAACGCCTTTAGCACCTGTAGCAAGCTATTACAGTGTTTTATTGTTCGATGTAACTGTTATTCACATGAGTTGTACGGCAATCAAATTACAGAGGTAGGTACATTAACCTCTTCCCTGTGGGGGTAATTTCTAAAGCTGCGATTTATCGCCTTAAACTCGGGTGTACATGTTATGTTAATTGTGTGACAAGAAACCTGGCGCCATGCAGCAAGTACAGTATGTTTACTCAGAGCCCTTATTAGTGTTAGAAGCGTAAATATACTTATACCAGTATGTGTTACATTCACGTTCATTGCTCTTGTTGCTTATTTATGTAGCTTATCAAATTATGAACAATTATTTCAGTAAATACAACAGAAGCATCAGGTTTTCTTCTATGGACATCAGTAATAAAAATAAAAATGTTAGAACACCTTACACAATTTACATATGTTACATTTATAACCAGTGCTATAATTTAAAAGAAAATTGTCATCATAATGTGATACATGAACAATGTTCACGTTAAACTGCTTTGTTTTTCACTAAAACCGTTAGCTCAATGTCAGTCTTTCCTTTACACAAATACAACACTTTGAAACCCCTCTCCTATGTTCCTTTAAGTCTCTGAAAGTCTTGGTGTTGCTATAATCTTACTGAATCGCACATAGGTTCCCCTCTAACACAAAGAAACCACCAATTCTGAACACAACTCCGATTTTCACACCTAAACTGCTTCGCTGCCGTT
>CM060957.1:145399665-145447165 GCA_030765055.1 Mantis religiosa | reverse complement strand
TATAAATACCGGTTATACAAGTGATTTTCACTTTCTCTACTAAGTTTAGTAAGTAGTGGAAGATGTGCATTCCACCCAAATTTTCCATATCAAGATTTCACCAGTAATACTTATTTTGGGACATTCTGAATCTAAAAAGGAAGCATTTTTAGAAAAAGATCAGTGTTTGTGTGTGTATGTGTGTGTGTGTGTGTGTGTGTGTGTGTGTGTGTGTGTGTGTGTGTGTGTGTGTGTGTGTGTGTGTGTGTGTGTGTGTGTGTCAGTGCCTGTGAACAGCATGTCTTTCAGGAATGAGACACGAAGTTTTTCAAAAAAAAATACAGCCACCCTAAACTACTCTTTACATTTAACACTTAAGTTTATCATCTTAAAATCTGTGATAGTATTTTAAAACCTCCCTCACTACTACCCTTCATATGTTATATTTTTTGAACACTTTCATTTTCTCAAAAACATTTGAAAGATTTTATTCAAATATTATTCACACTTTAAAGATTTTATCCAAATAACATATCTTTAAGAGATTTTCATGTCAAATGAAGTGCAGAACTTATATTATCTAGGAAAGTTTTTAGAAGAGTTCTTCATTCTGGATGACCTTAGCACAACTCGGAAATTTTTGAGAAGAACAAAATCTTACTGTACCGAAACTGTAGATCCTATTATAAAATACAATTTATGTTTGATACCTTGTTTTATCTTTTTTGTGGAGTGAACCATTTTGGAGATATTCCGTTGTTATTTGTTTGAATTTTCCAAAACTTTAATTTTTCTCAAATGCAAAATAAATTCATTTTATCTTTCGACCACGAAAACGGATAGGAATTTTGAATAATCCCATAGGACCATATTTAACGAATTTATCACTTAATGCCTCCTATAGTCCCATTTATTCCACTTGCACCTATAAGAAGATCAGCAATATGGTTATTTCTTCAACTGTTTAATCGCAATTAACATGAAATAGAGCGATTATATGAATAGTTTCTACAAGGGTAGATAATGTCATATGAGCGCAGCCGATCAATTTTTTAAAAAATAGTTATACAATGTTTAGTGTGCTTAGAATTGTTGGTTTTTGATATCGACTTTACGGGAGAACTTGATGAAAGGTCCAGCCATAGTGCCCTTAGCACGAATTTTTACTGCAATTGTCTTAATGTCGAGAGGTTATGTGGAATTGTTGATTCACTTCTTTGCGAACATCTTAAGGCTGGCTGTGTAAGATTAAACTGGAACAGAGTAATGATTCCTTTAGAAGAGCTGGAATCAATTGCAGTTACATAATGCGGCTATGGCTGCCGTTCCTGCTGTTCCGTTTCATGAATTTGCATCTTAACACTAGTATTGATCCTATTTTATGGTGGCTAGCGTTTCTTAGAAGCTAGGACAAGGAGAATCAGGGAGTTTCATACTCACTGTGGCAGCAGTTACATTGCTATCTACTAGGAATGCTTCTAACATTACTAGCCACTTCCAGCAATTATTCACATTCAGAGTGGTTAAACCTTTAGGTATATCCAGTTCTCGATCTATTGGTGACATACATTCTTTGTATAACATCACTTCTTTGTGTTTGGGCGGTAATAAACGCCTTGCTGTGTATTCTTTAAACCGCAATGAATTTCTAATTTTCTTGGAATAAATCAGCTGTTGTTTGTGTGGGATTACTTTTCATTCATGGAAGTTCTAAACATGTTTCTCAGAAGTATCTCCAATTTTTCTCTTGAGTAAAGACGTTATATTTTCGCTCTGTGTACAGGATGCTATCAAGTGTGCCTGTTCGAAGTTGTAATCTTTATCTCGTTTTTAATTGAGTTTATTTACATCATCCAGATACTTGAATGGAGTTAGGCTGGCTCATGATCCGTAGATAATGGTAGTAATGCCATTATATATATAAAGCTAGAACATTGAACTTCTAGGTGGATTTTGTGTGGATTTTGTGAATTCAGGGAACTAAAAGGCTGCATTTCCAATGAAATATCTGATCGGCCTAACTTTTTAAAATTTCAAAACTTTCGGAAGAACTACCCATATGAAAGGTAGTATGGGGTGGAGGAATTCTCTTGAACATCTTCGTGTCACATTCTTGAAATATGCTGAACTAGAATTACAAGTTTATGTTGTAACCATTTGGGTTTCATGGTTAAATTTTTCTTATATTATTTTACTACAACAAAACAAACATGATTCCGGGAACCTTAAAGAAAACCTACAACCCTGCCGGGAACATATGAGTGGGAATAACACGTACAACATAAGTCCATTTTATATATGTTCTTAAATTACACATTTATTCATAAATTTAGATATCCCACATATTAGCCGTATACACCAACTGATAGTTACATGGTTTAGTTTCACAGACAGAATCTTGTTATTCATAACTGCTGCATTAACCTCGGAGACGGTCGTCTCATTCGCCCGTTCACTAGCATGTCCTCTGATGTATACTGACGCTATACTTCCATCCGTAATGCGCATGCACCGTGCTGCGATACATAAATTGTTCTAGACATTTCTTGTTTAACCCTGGCACGACAGCTCTAAGAGTGCCAAGGCCTACCAACCCGACTGCCGGCCTCACGCCCACTTACGCACGACAGAGGTCCAAACGATACGGGGAGATGTGGTCACCATCTCGGCATCCCCCAGCTGGAACTTGTTTTTCGTGACCATGGCTGCTTACCTAGCGTAAGCCCCTCACTTTCTTCACGAGTGAGTGAGTGAGTGTGTGGTGTTTTAGGGCCCGTCGACAACAAGGTAATTTGGGCCCCTTTCTTCACGATGCTGAGTGTGCACCAGTCCTATACCCGGAACTTCAAATCCACACCCCACAGGTGGGATCAAACCCGGACCACTTTCCCTGGCCAGGGACGAACACAAGCTGCCTTAGCCCGCTACGCCACAGCATAGGACAGGCTTTCCTAGCCTTTCTAAAGCTCGAAGCAGGCACTTCGATGTGCCTGCTAATAATTAGGAAATTTTTATAAACAAGTTAATGAATTTAGAATAATAAAAACCCTATATGTGAAAATATTTAACTGTCCTGTCGTTTTTGTGTTCCGCTATTCACACATACACATAACTATTCACATACACATAGGAACACTTTTCCTTTTCTTTCCTTTCTCTTATTCAGAGAGTGTGAAAATGTATTTCAATGAAATCTCATTTTCAAACTTTTGGTTTATTGCAGTACTTTCTGTAGGTGGTAGAAAATGTTAACGGCACACTACCTACAACCCAGTATCCCCTCGCTTGGTATTTAATTACTCACTACCTACATTTACGACCTCTAACACCGACATGGAAAATAAAGGCTTGTACAAATCGTGTATGAAACATTGCTGGTTAATTCACCTAACGCCTGTAAACAAAACCCTGCCGGCCCAAATGATTTGCATCAGAATAGTGTTGTTCTTTTCTTAAACTTGCTTCTGGATCGGATATTGCGTCTAGATTGGTGAAACCATAATCGATATTCATGGCCTGCCTCATTGTTCACCCACAGATTATTCCCAGTTTATGCACCAGGTGTTTAAGTGACTTTGTTTTACAAACTCTGTCGTATTCGGCAAGCTAGCACAGTGTACAAATCTGATACATCCAGTATTTGTTAGTAATTTTAAACAAATCATTCACATATAACTTTCTATATTGTTCTAGATAACTACTTATACGGAAGTGCACGCAGTAATTTCACGCTGCATTATTCCACTGATAATAAAAGTATAATGCAGTTACGCAAATAAAGAAGGTAGCACCGTTTCAGATAACGCATTTTTCATGTCATCAATGTAACAGTTTCTTGTGGCTAAAGTAAGAGAATAGTTGTAATCCAAATAGATCTCTTTTAATGTTTAATAAAAATATGATGCAATTAGACACATATGAATTTCTCTATTCACCTTTATTCAAATTATTCTTACAACGCTAGTACACTGTTAATTGGGATAAAGTTTAGAAAAATTCTTTTATTACATAATTGCTTTAACATAATGTTGCGTGTATAGGCTGAGCAAGACCTAGAAATTACTAAACTCATTGTTATTTAAAAGTCATTTTCTTTGCCTTGAGTTTGGACATGGTTAAGCCTAAATTTTGGTGACTGGCAGAACATGTACTTTGGACTGGTGAATCAGAAATCCTGCTGATCAAGTGAAATAACACACAGGTGGCCAGTGACAGGTCTCAACACGTTCTCAATTATGTAAACAGTGGTTGCACAATATGATTCAATATTTGGGAGGAAAATAATAGCTAGCGTGGGAATTGTTGATTTGGCTATTAGCTGCCATTTTGGGTAGGACCCCTATTTAAGCTTGGTTGAGTTAGCGCACGCGTGGATTTTAGCGTGGACTTTAGGCTGGGCTTTATGCTGGAGGACTTGATGCTGGAAGTTTATTCAGAGAACATGCGGCAAGTCACTCATTAAGTCTAGTTTCTCCGGAGTTCACGCTGGTCCTAAATGCAGGCTCATCATGTCGCCGACTAGTGGTGGCTACTCTACACATTGCATCCTCAGCTATATACAAACACATCTCCAAGGTAAGCCCGGCTGGGTCTTTGATGTACAAATGTAATTATCAACACCATTTCACCCCGAAGTCTCTTCAAGACTTCACGAGTGACTTGTCTTGAGAAACAATCATTAGGCTATAGTAAATTGGCATTTTGTAGAATCTTGTGTTGTCTCTATTTATATTTCTTTAACCCAGCTACAAACTCCCTCTACCATTTAGTTCTACCATCTGATCTCCTATCATTTCAGCTACGCTCTCAGTTATAAAGTATATTGTAAACCCCTTAAGGTGAAATCCCTTTAAGTATACACAAACCTATCCACAACATATAGTATAAATCTCCCCGATTTACATTCATAATTGCAACAATAATACAGAAAGCCAAATACGTAGGCTTATCCGTTGAAGAGAAGGCTGCTATATGACAGTTTTAAAATTCCGTTCTGTTGCATAGACAAGGAAATGAGAAATTGAGACCAAAAAGAAAGTGAAGTATTTTGCATTTGAGGAAAGAATAATTATTTCTAAATAAACCCAATAAGGAACAATATCTCGGAAAAGGTTAACATTAAACGTTCTTTTTAAGAACTACATCCTCATTTTTGTATTAAGATTTTGTCTAACTCTACATTCTCACTTCTTTATAAGTGGTTCAGAATAAAGGGAACTTCAGAGGATCTTTCAGAAAATTCCCTTCTCACATTTCATTTGCCTAGCTACTTGGAAAACTCTTTGATGTAAAGCCCGAATTGCTTCATTTTTTTCCACGTCTACACTGAATATCTTTCATTTACTGTTCTTCTGGGGCTGACGTAAGGAATCTTAGAGGATCGTGCACGTTATGTTTTGTGAACTAAAACATGAACCATGAACCGAGGTATGGCAATTTCCATAGCTCTACACTGCTCGTCTCATTGAATCCTGAATTCTTATGGAAGTTTTTCGGATTTATCCGACATTTTTCCCAGATACTTTCGTTTGCAGTTTCCCACTTGCAGACACAATACAACCACTTTTTGTTAGTTATCTGTCCCCCCTCAGAATACTTTCATAGGAAGAGACAAGTAATGAAATGTGTAATGTTTAATGTCCATTTTTAATAGATGCGGCACCGCAGGCGATGACACCGATGATACATGAGGAAAAGATGGAGCACTGGTGGAATGAGATGGGGGGATCCCGGAGAAAACCCATCTCAGTGCAGTGTTGTCCACCACCATTCTCACTTTGCGACCGCCTTGAGCGAACCCGGGCCGCCTTATTGAGAGTCGAGCGGTCTAAACACTTAACCGCCCCGGAGGAGACAATGCTGTGACGGCTAACGTTAAATTCACAACTAACATTTCGTTATATTAGCTTCACAAATGATGTTTCAGCCATTCAAAGAACACAGAAAACGATCTTATGTTAGCACATCCTTATCCATTTTTAAAACGTCATCACTTGTCACTGTCTTCTTGCAAGGAAATGGCAACACATGAATTAATCATATACCAAATGTAATGTCTTTCCTTGGATCTACATAATACAATTAAAATTATAAACATTTTTTGAAGGTGTAAACCGGACACACTGTATATATTATGACCAAAGATGCAAAATATTCATTTAATACTTCCTTACTTTCATCAAAATCGTTATCCTAATAGTAACATATAGTCAACCATTCTTCTACACATATCCAGCACTTCAAAACTCCTCTGCCTTATTCCCTAAAAGCTCTGTAGCACGCAATCTCTGTGTTGTTGCAATCTTTCTGACCTACATTCAGGTCCACTTGTATCTTGAAGATACCAATTCATAGCACATCTCCGATATTCAACGTAAACTGCTTCGCTGACGGTTGCGCAGCTCGGCGATCCCGCACTCAGCTCACAGCACCACCCTCCTTTCACTTATACTCACTACCCACTCTGACTGACATCACTACTGACTCCTTTTTTTTTATTTGTTTTTTTTTTATTTTTATTTTTTTCTGGAATGTTTATTTATTTTATAGGTATTGATAGGGTACTTAGTTTATTTGATTAGCGGCTTTATATCAGCCTGTCGGGGTTCCGCTAAGAGCACCCCCATTAGTCTAGGTGCTGTTGCGTTGCGAGCTGCCTATGGCAGCTGCGGGTAAAGGAATGCAGGCCAGGCGACGGCCATGACCCGAAGGCCCTGACCGTGGCGCGTGGATAGTAGGGGGCTTTGGCGGCTACTTGAGCCGGGGGGTTTGTTTGTCAGTCAGGGCGCTTTTAATTGTTATGTCTAGGGGGCGGTTTCCAGGCTCTTGTAAGGTAGGGTACAAGTCCGTGGTGTAGTCTTTGTGCACTGTCAGTTGAGGTTGAAGTCGGCGGTTGCAGTACTGTCAGTCGTGTGGAGAGTTCAGTCTGGGTGGAGATGATCGTGTCGAGGAGTGAGGTCATGTTGGTGAGTTGGGGTAGCTGTGCAAGTTTGGCGTCCAAATTGTCGTGAGGGCGTTCGTTAAGTTGAACTTCGATGCGTTGCAACTTACGTTGGAGTGAGGCTAGTATGGCTTGTTGCTCGCTGGCATGGAGTTCTGTCTGTTGTAGTTGGGCTGTTATGCTGTCTGCTGTCTGTTGAAGCTGAGCAACTGTAGGGGAGAGTCGGTCCGGTGTGGTAGTCCTGTTCGTCAGGAGTCCGTGGATGGAAGTCAGTCGGTCTTGTACGTCAATGAGGGCGGCGTGATGGGCGTCTTGTCGTTGGGCTGCAGCGGTGACGGCTTCCTCCAGGTTGTCCAGACGTATGTTGAGGTTAAGGACCTCTGAATGGAGGTCCTGAACCTCTTCCGCTGGTTGGTGGCGTGGAGCGTGGTTGACAGTAGCTCCTTGAGGGTTTGAAGTAAACTGGTGATACCCTGCAGGTCCTATCGGAGGCAACCAACGGCTTGCTGCCATCCCGTAGGTTCGTTGACGGCTGACCTCCGGGGTGCTGTGTTCTGTGAGTCCCCGCGTGGATAGGCGGGGCACTGCGCCTGTCCAGTGAAATGGCCGAGAGCATTGCACGTGGCGCAGTACCTGCGGCGACGGCGGAGATCGTGGGCTCTGCAGGATGCTGTCGTAGAAGGGCATCCGCAGTAGTGGCACCGTGGAGGCGCGGTGCACGTGTCGGCGCTATGTCCGTAGGCACAGCAGTGCCTGCACGGGGTGTAGTGCTGCAGTCTGCTGGCCTCTACTTTCAGGCGCAGCCCCGAGTTCAAGGCAGCGTCGCGATCTTGAAGATCAGCAAACCGCAGGCGCACACATGCGGTTGGTCAACTTCGTGTGTTGATACGAGTGGCACTCAGAACTGAGGGCCACTTCTGCGATGCCGCTGTGAGGTCGAATCTGGCAGGGAGGTCTCGAGGTGCTCCGACAACTACTGCTGTGAAGGTGGCTGTAGTCGGAAAATGTGGTGTTGGCGGCTGGGTATCTGCGTCGATGGACTGTGGAGTTTCCTGGCGCACCGATCGACTAGGTGCCGGGTGGACATCTAGTGTGCCGGGGGAGGCGGGCCCGGCCGGCCGACACTTCCCTTGCCGAGTGGCGGGAGGCTCCCTCTCGACTGTCGTCACCGACAGCGAGGCGGGAGACGGCGTTCGACTGCTGGCTGGCGAGAGCTGCAATGAAGGCAGCTTCGCACTGTTGCTTCCAGCAGTCCGGTGTTGCGGCGAGTGGCCGGTCTCCGGGCGGGCATCCAGCGTGATGGGGGAAGCGGTCCTGGCTGCCCAGAATTTTCCCTGCGGTGCGGCGAGGGGCTCCCTCTCGACTGCCGGCAGCGGCAGCGAGGCGGGAGTCGGCGCTCGAGAGCAGGCTGACGAGAGCTGCGGTGCAGGCTTCGCTGCCTGGCTCTGTTTCCTGGATGATGCCTTCTTCTTCCCATTATGTGTTTCACCCCGGAGTCTTCGGCGTGATTCCTTACTGACTCCTTCGGCGTTGCACCGGCTTTTATATATCTGCCGGGCGCGGTAACCTTTCTGGAATTATAAGCCTCTGGAATTGCAGTGGTGAACGGTGCAGTTGACAGGAATAATACGACTTGTTTTCTGACGTCAGCTGATGCGTGTTTATATCTCACGGCAACTTGCTTCTTGCTACCTGACGCCAGCCAGTGGCTGAGCTTGAGGTGTTACTTTCTCAATGAAACTTCTGCGATTTCCGTTACAATGGTAATGATATCTTAATCAAACCATTTAGGCATTTTTTTAGAAAATAAAAGACAAAAATGTTCTAAGTAATAGTTGGGAGTGCATGAGTTTGTTTGAAAAGTTTTATATCGCATATTAATTTAAATACCCGGCGCTCATTTTTAGCTATGCTGTCCGTGTACATTCAGACAGATACACAGAGTCAAACTGAAAAATCAATGCCATGGCTGGGATTTGAACCACAGATCCCCTGGTTTCCGTCCAGTTGCTCTTACCCATTGAGGTACCATGGCCAATTTGCCAATATGACATTAAATTCTCCAACTGACTCATATATTTTCCCGGTAAACCACTACAAAAATCAGGAGATCCATGGTTCAAATCCCGGCCATGACATTGCATTTTTCAGTTTCACTCTATATATTCAAACCCTTAGCCTATACACGGCTAGTGTGAAGAAATTATTCATTTCCAGCAATTAACTTACATACACAGATGTTATTCTAAAAATGCTCTTCTTTGGTTTAGGGGCCATCAAACCATTTGTGCAACTCGTATCTCGGTATGGACTCCTTGGGTGGAGTACAACACTTCCTCTACTTCTGATAAATATAAGTACGTAGTAGGAAATGTAAACGTTGAATGGAAGTTTAAGTTATGACGGAGATATATTAAGGAAATGAAACACACTAAAAACTCTGCTACAGCATATATCTGGGAATAGTTGTAACAAGCGTTCGCATAATTGCAGCTGTCTTACTCCTACCTCAGAGTTCTTTGTGCCCGAGTTCAATAAAACATTTTGAAGCTATTTTTGCTAGTAACTTTGACAATCTCTGGAAAATAGTTCCTATGTGGTAGTATTAAATAATAAAAATAAAATGTTGATTGAGGTTGTGTTAGTGAATGACAGAGTTACGAGCAGCTGATGGAGATATTGCTAAGAAATTGTCTGTATTGTGCGTTAAATCCCATATTAGTTTCTTTTTTTAGCTCAAACCCATTCTTATACTGCCCGAGCTAAGATTTATTTGTATGGAATAAAATGGAGAGTAATAAATTTACAGATTTCGACTTTTGTCTCGCATAGACCCAACATCCAACGCTACAACACACGAACGTGTGCCCTCACCTGTAGGTAGCAGTTGCTATGAAGCGTGCCACAAAGAGGACGACCGGACACCTGTGTAAACAAATGCGCCTTACCCGATACTTAGTATCGGGTGGCTTTGGTCTTTAGTGGCAACCCGCTACCTAGTTGCTGGCTCCCGCTCTTGTTGGATCCAGGCGTAGATGGGCAGGCTGGCTGGCTGTGTGTTGTCCCTCAGATGCAGGCTGAATGTTTTGTAGGATGTCCGTCTTTAGTAGAACCGAAGTTCCAAGTCGCAATTGCTGGGAAGTGCAGGCACTGCTGCGCCTACGGGCACACAGCAGACGCGTGCACCGCGCCGCCACGGTGCCATTACTCTGACTCTCCTACTCCAACAGCAGCATGCAGGACCCACGATTACCATCGCCGATGCAGGTACTGCGCCACATGTAATGGTCTCGGTCATTTCACAGGGCAGGTGCAGTGCCCTGCATACCCTCGAGGAATCTCAACAGGACCAACACCCCGGAGCGAAGCCACAAGCGAGCCTGCGGGATGGCAGCAAGCCCTTGGCTGCCTGCGGGAGGACCTGCAGCAAGTTACCAGCAGACTCCACTCCCTTGAGGAGCTCCTCACAATACTCACCGCCGCCAACCACCGGACTCCAGCGGAAGAAGTTCAGGACCTCCACTCAGAGATCCTTAACTTAAACCAGCGCCTGGGCAACCTGGAAGAATCTGTCACCGTCGCTGCCCATCAACAGAAGTCTAACCACGCCGACCTCCAAGACAAACTGACAACTTCACACAGACTACTAACTAACGGACTTACTCCACTGGACCAACTTTCCTCTTCAGTAACCCAACTACAGCAGACAACAAAGGCCATCAACTCCCAACTTCAACGCACCGAACACTTAGCCAGCGAACAGAAAGACATACTTGCCTCATTACAACGCAAGATGCACCGAGTGGAGACTTACCTCACCGACACACTTCCCTGCCAGCCGACGGACTCTTCCACCCTCAACAGCAGACTCGACCAGCTCCACTCACAACTTTCAGAAATGGACAACAGCCTCCTCACACGACTCCATGACATGAAATCTGCAGAGCAAATCATCGCCGACTACGACACACAAAGCACCAGGAGGATCCAGGCTCAGTTCAGTTCCAGCTCGCCCACAATCGGACACCTGATGACGCCTCAGCAACACTCCCCCAGGCAATAACTGCCGGAAATTATGCCCTTCAATGAACTTATTATATTTACAATAGACTCCAATTTCCACTCCTCACCTTGAATAACTTCCTTCATTTCCACGCGCTTCGTTCAGGGCCTTTTGGTCATGTTCGACGCCTGGCAATCATTCTTCACCCGCTCGCCGTTATTGACGGCCAGCTCTGCATCTTTACCTTTACTGACGGTAGTGTTCAATGCGGGATCCCTTAAAGCCACTCAAAATGCCTTCCTCATTTTCTCACCTTTTATCCTTTAGTAGTTAGTTAAAAAATGCCGGGAACTGCCCTAAGGTCTTTCCCGATGTGGCAATGCGCTGACAGGAGAGATTCTTGATGCTTCCTCTTCGGCTGCTCAAAACCAAAACCTGAATGACGACAACTCTCACTGCGGCATTTACATCCGGGCCGCTGTTTCTCGAAGCATGTCGAAGTTTCTCGAAATCTGCCTAAGCTTCACGACCTTTCGTGGTGCAGTGAGAACGTCCAGACAATCTCGTCTCTTTCTCCCGCTGTTGCTCTCTCTCTCTCCTTCGGCAAGTGCCCAGCTCTCATCGGTCCGTGGGCGTGGCTTGAGCGCTATCTGTCTCTTTCACTCCCCGCTTTTATCTCTCTCGGTGCTCGTCTAAGCAGCAGCAAAACAATGCCTCGCGATAATTACGACTTCCATAATAACTTTTACAGAAAGGTTCTAAGCAATTAGAACAAAAACTTCAAAAATAGGTAACTCCATAAGTTAGTAAATTTTACAGGAAGCTTTACCAGATCCACAGCTTTGGGGCAATAGGTAAGATTTTCTCTAAAATTATTGTCACTTCCGCAAACGACAGTTAGAATGAGCAGCACATACAAAACCCAGAAAATAACCCGTGAGGTGACAACTCGAGTGGGCCAAAGCCTGCCAACCCAATGGCGATCTCACGCCTACATACGCAAGGTGATGTGGGCGATTACCTAACCGATATGGGGTGGAGATGTGGTGAGCATCACGACACCCCTAGCCGTAAAATTAGCTTTCTAAACCGGAGTTCGCTCCTCATTTTCCTCAAGATGCTGAGTGGACATCGGTCCTATACCTGGACTTAAAATCCGCACCCCCTCCCCCAAAGAGCGAAACCGGCGAATTCCGCAGCAGGGAACCAAAGCTCACTCCGCCAGTGAATAAGTTGCACTCCAGTTGGTATTCCCAGCAAATCCAGGATTTCAGAAAATAAAAATTTAAGAAACATTTGCCATATAGGGAGTCTGGGGTCCGGTGGATTGTCTTCAATATCTTCGTGTCTCTTCTTTGGAACTTAATGACCTGAAGTACAAGGTGTATACTTAGCCAACTTAATAGATGGATATGGACATGGACCTTTATTTATAAATGACATTTGAGAACTTCAAAATATATTATCGTTTAGATTTCGATATCAAATTTTTGGGTAGAATGCAATATTTTCTCCACCTTCTACATGCAAGTAGTAAATCTATTACTTGCAGTTAAATCTCATCCCGTACCTCTGATTCCAAGAAATATTGTATTCTTATACAAGTGTTAATTACTGCATACATAGCCCAAATACGCCGTTTAGTACGCTGTTGGAGTATTGGCGCTTCAGTAATCTTTATTTCTGTTTAACATGTCAATGAAGAAGCGATACCTCGTGATAAACATTTAGAGAAAACTGAAGGAGGCAGTGTACGAAGGTTTCAAATCATTAGAGCTAAGAAAAACTACAAATCCATATTCAAACGTAACTACAAAATTTGAATTTCGGCTCTCTAATAACAAAGGCTTTGATTATAGACATGATGTGGACCAAAGTAGTTAATGAATACGATGAAATATTGTTATTTTCTAGAATGTTCAAATATCTACAGTTTTCTTAAATAGGAAATCATTTTCATTTTCATTTTTTATTTTCTCTACCACGTTCATAAGATAGAAATTGATTCTATTCCACCCAAAAATTCACTGGAAATAAACCTAAGTTAAGAAGTGCCCCGAATCAAAAAAAGAAAAAACAGAACTTTTCAAAGCGATCCTAGCATGTTATTGGACAACTGGAAAAGGAAAAGTCAGTTAAGTACCAAACTTCAGCTTAAGGCCAACATTTTCCGAGGCTCTAAATATTCAGGAAAATCTGCCAAATCTGCCACCTCAAACTACATTACACTGAAAAATGTTTTAAAATTGGGATTGCCTTAAAATCTTGATGAAATAATTTTGGTTAAAATAGAATGCGTATAACATATTTTTATGACGACTTGAACGTATATCCTGGATCATATATAAAAAGCTTCTAAAGTCCTTTTATTCCGAACGACTACAATTTGGTGATATATAAAGACAAGCAAAACCTTACTAAATAAACAAATGTATATATAACCGTGAAAACACACAATTTATATCTTATAACGCCTTTTTGTGTAAATAATTGTTTCTGACTTATTCCTTGTTCATATATTGAATTTTCAAAAGCGTTAATTTTTTTCTCAAAACCAAGGGCACCATTCCCTTTTCCCCTTACTGGCCATCCAAAGGAAGATATTTTAAAGCTACCACTTAGCAAACAGCTCTTAAGCGCTCTTAATGGTTAAAACTTATTTAATTGATACCTTCAAATTAATATTATACCATAAAATTGTTTCTGCAAACTTTCATGTTGAGTAACATAAAGTAAATAGAAGAATAAACCTTTATATCAATATGTTATGGAAGAACGGATAGAGGATGCTAGGAATCAGAATCTCTATTTTATCGTGGTCATGGAGAGAACATGGAATTTCAAAGCCTTACATAGCGACACACTTTAAAAATTGGACTTTCTCTCTAACTCCGGCACTCTAAAATGAAAGTCGTGAAAGCTAATTTTACTTCTGTATAGATTACAGAGAATTGGATAGAGTAATAAGCGTTTGAAAGCGAAGCTTCTAGAAGAAGGGTAGAGATGTCCATTTGAGTGTAACACATCAAAAATGTTTAAGGTAAACAACCAAGCACACCTGTTTGCTGCCAATGCTTATTGGTGACTTAGCTGGAACTTTGATGTTTTACTGTTGTTAGTAATTACTTTTATTTTCGTGTAAGTATTATTTCAATTGTTTGTATCATCCAAAAATTGTTTAGAATGCACGTGAATTTAGTGCATTGGAACATCTCGGAATTAAAAACTATAAACTTGAGTTCTCTCGTGTTTTCAAATCCTTCCTTGTTCTGCAATGTTATTCTTATATCGTAATGCCTATTTTATTTTCATTGCTTTAAAATCTTCCAGCTGGCTCCTTTAAAAAGCTTAAAGAATGTGTTTAAATGAAATCGAAGAACAAGTTTTGGGAGCCGTTACGACGTTAGTACTATTCAGCAAAGACAAACATTTCGTTTGTGAATTATGGGAAAGTAGGCTACTATACATCTAACCATTCACTGTATATGCTAAGCAGTCCTTTGTTTGTAGTATAATAGACGCAGTCATCTGTCACACGTCCAGATTAATGTGCTGATTGTATTTTATGTGAATCGTAAATAAGTAACTCTCAGTAACATAAAATTACTTTACAAGTACCTGTCCTCTATAGCTACAGGAAGAACACGGCTAATTGATCTTGTCCATCGAACAGAAGCTAATCGTTATGTCGCTCGTCTTCAAACTGTAATTTACGCTTTATCACCATCGATGCTCCAAAAGTGATTTCGTTGATTCCATGTACCACCTCCGGTACTTACATCAATCTACAGTGATCTATAATAGGTTTATGGTGCATATTCTCCTTTTTATTTTATGACCTATTACAATTTTTCTAGTATTAAAATAAAAGTATTTGAAACTTCGGCGTCATGTTGACTTCTTTAACCTTCATAGAACAGTCTTCCAAATTGTGGAAATACTCAATAGTCTTCAACTAACTTTGGAAGGGGAACAATACAGGTCGGCATAATCTATAAGCAGTACTTTCAGTTGGCTAAATTTTAAACTTATTTCCCCGTAGCTATTTCATAACATAAAACCTATGTAAATTCCGCAATTACCAAGTTAATTTCCTTCAAAAGGACGATTAGTGTGAGGCCACCTGAAACATAATAGTCTCAGTTATGAATTATAAAATATGTATTCAGGGATTTCTATCTCCTCTAATGTATCTGTTAACAAATTGATTACACCATAAGTAAAAGGTAATATTGTAAAACTTTCTTACGTCTAAACATGTTCTTTCACAACAAAAATTAAAGCAGAAGGGCTTTGTAATAGGAATTTATGAAATTAAATTATACGTTACTTTACATTCCTATGTCTGCCTGAAAGAAAATGAATTTTCAGTGGTTAAAGAATGATCAAATCGAATGACTTGTTTTTGTGATTATACTACGTACACGCCGAAATTTTATCCCTTCATACTATTAAGTTATATTTGAAAACCAAATAACAAGAAACGTCTCCACATGATTACAGCTACAAAACATATATTTTATACATAACTAACATTTAAATAGATCACATATTGTAATAAATAAGACTGGTTTACCACTTTAAATGTAATTTATAATTAAACTGTCTTACATATACGGTATTTTAATAAAAATCTTAAGAGCTATTTTGCGAAAATCAAAACCAAAATAAAGTTCCCATTTAAAGTAAGTTCGGGTTCGGGAATGTTTAAGATCTTCTTGTCACATTCTTAGAGAATCTTGAAATTAAACACAATCTCAGTCAAATTTTCATTTTGGAGTGATGCTGCTCACCGAAAATGAACACACACACGTACTTTTTTAAATGTTTTACCTGACACAGGCCCTTGAAAACAGGCATTTCGGTTTAAGGCCTCCTTCTGTATTTTTGGTCGGATTCCTCTGCTTACTATAGCATGTAAGTATTAAAAGCATTACCATAATTGCACATCTCATGTGTTTATTTAAAACATTTTTGGCAATAACAGTTTTTGAGATACTCAGTGTTACTGGTTTTTATTAAGTAATGGAACATTTTAAGTGTGGAATACCTTTAACTTATTTGTCGTGTGCTAATGCAAAGAACCTGAACGTCCAAGTTAGCATACAAATAGAACTTTCTTTTAAAGATTTGACTATCATTTCACTCCTCTTGTACCTACAAGAGAATATGTAATGAAATTATTCATGTAAACATTTGCCTGGACTATGCTGAATTAGGTAGGAAAATAATCTTTTATAGAAACAGTTCAAAGAAGAGTGTTACAGATGATCACTTGAATGTAAAATCTTAACCAGTATTTAAATGTCTTGAATATATGTCATCACTAATTTAAATTGGGAATATTTAAACCTTTCTTGGAATTTACATATCTCCAAACCAGAAATTGAATTCAATCGGCAATTAATTTTCGGTATTTCGAGGTGTATTTAGCGAACAGCTGTTAGTATTTAATTTATCCCAATGCGAGATAATAACTCCCAATAATACCAACATAAAACTGATGAGCTGCAATTAGTCTACCATTATATCCTCTTCGGCTGAACTGTGCAATTAAACACTCTCAGTGGTATCAAGCCAGGCTTGCAGACAAAACTGTCATCAGCGTGTTTTAAAAACTTATTTTGTGTCGCTTTTAAACCAAAATGCACATACTGCTTTAGTTGAAGCACTTTCTATTAGAAAGGCTTAACGGGACATAAGGCAAAATAACATTAAATCAGCGGAAACTCAATAACACACAAGGCATATCCTCAGCACATGAAAACACAAATGCGGCTAAATCTTGAAACTCCAGAATACTTAAGAATTTTCAGTCGTACCTAAAACTGTACAAAAGTGTCTTCTAGATGTTCAAAAGATACAGATTTTTAAATAGGGGGTTTAAAATATGTAAGATATAGGAAACAGAGTACATACATTCCAGACTATATGTGGAACTATTGAAAGATATTTAGATCCGAAAACAGGAAAAATACTAAACTTAAACTATATAAAACATTGACCGTTCCTTCCTTGTTTTATGGAAACGAAAGTTGGGTAATTAAATCTAAGGATAGCAGTAGAATACAAGCAGCGGAAATGCTATTTCTGAGGAATGTGAAAGGATGCACAAGAAAAGATATAATACGAAATGAACAAATAAGAGAAGAATTAAACATATATAAATTAGAAGATAAAATTAAAACAAACAACAAGAAATGGACAGAACACTTAATGGGGAAGAGTGAATAAATAATACCTAGGAGAACCTTTCTATATAATCCAAGAGTAACACGAGATGTTTGGCCGACCATTCAGAAGATGGATTCCACTGATTACTTCGGCAAAACGGACTGCATTGCCTAAACTATGTAGAAGAAGACGAAGAAGAAGTATATAGTACAGGTTTGATACTGTTTGAATACCATTTGGAAATACACATAGAGAATTCCTGAAATTAATGTACGAATTTCCTGGTCCTCCACCTAGTTTTGTACTAGTTTTGTATTTTTGGATTAGTTTTGTATTTGTCATGTCAATAGATAAATATATTTCGGAAGAGAGTAGGGAAAGCAAACCTTGGTGATATATCCGCAAAAGATATGTGAAAATGAAAAATGATAGAGAAGTAATATGTAAGCTATAACTGAATTTAATTCAATAATGGCAGTAATAACTCAGGATCATGATGCTCAGAGCTTTTCAACCGCTCGAAGAGATGACCAAATAATTTACGTAAGAGGAAATTCAAATACATAGTACAACATAGCCAACTATGCCAGAAAGAAAACAAACGACATCTGTCAATATTATCAGTGATAAAGTTGTAAAGTGGTAAAGATAATGAGATTAAACGAAAGAAAATGTTCCAGTAATACTAGTAGAAGTTTAGCAACAAAAACCTGTAAAAGAAAAGGCAAACCTGTTACATTCATGTGAGTGCTTTCCTGCACATATTTTCTATAAACTGTTCTTAAAGAAATACAACATTCCATCTCCTTCATTTTAACCAAGGATAAAATTCATACAAACCCCTTTATTGCATAATTAAAAATTTTTTAAATACCTAAAACTTAAAAGTAAGTGAAAAACGAGAAGCCGTTAATTGCCACGGCACTCTAGCAGCTCAAAAGTGGCAAGTAAGGAGGCTATTCTTGTCGCATCCAAAATATATGATTTGACTATCACCTGGACAGAGATGTGTTATCGCCCATGTTGCCACATGTATATGCATGCGTTCCTCAGTTGTTCCCGGCTTCTACCATGCGCGTGTTTTGCCGCTCGCAACGGCATATTCTTATAAGTGCAGAGTGAAAGATTGTGATTTTCGGACGAATTGTAACAGTGTATCTAGAGGTATTCTGGTTTTACTATTTTATATATTTTATACAGTGAAGAGGGGGCAGATAGCTTAGGAGTGTTGCTACTGGCAACGGACGAATGGAAAACCTGGCCACTCAGAGGCAGAGCGGCCGGCAGGCAGCTGTAACGTCAAATACCAGATTAAGTTTCGAACACTTCTATTTTCTAAAAGATAAGTATAATGATTTTAACTAATTCCGTACGTAAAAAGTTAGTTTCATAATAAACAAATAAATCTTTCTAGGGTAATATCTAAAGTTGTCTTTATTCTGGTTGAGTTTTGTCCAACTGTGTACCGTAATATAGATTAAATCTTACTACACAAAACATCAAGGCCGACTCTACACAGGCCGGAGCCTACAATGTGGCAACGTCGCAGGGGCGTGTCATAGACGGCCGATGTTTTCGACAGATCTCCACTAAAACCAGCATTTGATAACAAAACTTACCAATTTTTAAACTTACAGCTGGTGTGTTGTATACTTACGCCAAAATTCATTAAGGATACCTGTGGAGAACAAATTAATGCTTTTGAACGGATTAGTCTCCAAATTTTTGTTGTTAATTTGAAATGAAGACGTAACCCAAACTTGTCATTTACTCAAAACGTGCAACTTCTTTGCTTCTGTTTATCAAAAAGTTTCTAGTAAAGGACCCAGTTATAAATGGTTCAGACTTTTCAAATTGTTACCTGAAGAATTAAAAATAGAGAAGCGTAACATTTTTTGAATATTAAATTCTACATCCATTTTATAAACTGGAGGGATTAGGATCTACTTAAAGGAACTGCAATTACTGTATTTCTCCAAGAGATTACTGTCATATATCATTCATTGTTTTACAATTTTATGCTATTGTAAACATGGTAGTAAGTTGCTTGTCTTGTTTCATGATTTTTTTTACAATGCCAAAAGCTTATTATTAAACTCACTGGCATTTTTAGACCAAACATAAGAAATTTTAATTCAAAGTAAAAACTAGAGGAATTATCTAATTAAAGCAATTGTAATGACTTTATCTCTCTAAGAGATGACTGTTTATATTAATATTGTTAAAATGCCACTAAGTTGCTAATCCTATTTTTTGCCTTATAATCTCGACAATGCTAAAAACTTGTATTACAAGTTCGTTAGCAATAAAGCTCAAAATGAATTCAACCCAAAAAGAGAAAAATCAACATGCTTAGCAAAACCTATATACTTTTCTTTGACAGATTAATAATAATAAAAGGCATCATAACAGCAAAATTTAAAAGTACGACAGAGGAGAACACAACTTATAAAAAAATTATAGAACTCGCAGTTTATCAACATTTATTTCACATAGATAAATTAGTCTGCGTATAACATATTCTACAAAATTTATTTTACAAAATTTATTTTGTAATCCATAAAATAAGTAAACTTATTTTAAACAGCAATCCTGCACCAGAACTTATGTTTTATCGAAACTTCTTAAAATAGTGTGTATAGCAATGGCATGAGACAAAAGCATTAACAATAAGCGAATTTATATTCCATTCTTAATACATATTGTTTACTTATTTCCTTGAAATACTTCAAGTTTTCGCTTTTTATTTGTCTGTTGTATGTGTACCAAACTATCATTTTTATGTTTTGTATAGTTATTTATAAGTATATTTGAAATTGTATTTAAAATAATTTCTCTTATATCTGATAATGGTTTCCCACAAAGGCAATAATCCTAATCAAAAAATGAAAGATCAATATCTGAAGAAACAAGCTGTCTTAAAACTTGTAAAAACAGTTGTTTATGATTTCGCACTTTCAAAAAAGCTGCTTCAAATTTTTCTGAAATAGTTAGTTTTTATTCATCCTTTTGATCATATTACATGATATAGGAGCAGACATGATGCTCCAAGCTAAATGGCTTATTCTAACAACATTAGAGGAGGGAGTTGTTAAACCACCTTTGTTGAGTACGTCAAAATACAGACTGTTGCAGGATTCTGATGTTATCATTGATACATAGTGCTTACAGGATACTTTCTGTTCAATTTTGTAAGCAACGTATCCACAAATGATTTACCTTCTAAAAATGTCAAGCATTGCTTCAACCTTACTAAAGAATCCTCATTTGAATTTTCATTCATGCTGTCTATGCTAACATACCTTAGTAATATATTCTCCAGTTGCGACCATCTGGTAAGTTTTAATGATGATGGTAGAATCTATTTCAATTCACTTGAACTTATTGTATAGTTGCCCACACAAATTTGGATACTAAGTGTGTCATCTACTTTTACACTTTTAACAACTTTATGTATGCCTTGAAAACACATTTGATAGAAGCACACAAAATCAGTGAAAACCTTTTGCCATTTGTTCAAATCCCTTATTTTATTTTCATACGTTTCACATAAATCACTAAAACCACTTATCACATCATCAGCCAACCACTGTTCATATTTTCTTTGAAGTTCCTCGTCTGCCTTTCGCCTTCTATCGTCTGGATTTGTTCGAGCAATGCCACTGAAGCTGCCAGCTGGTTTGCTTAAATACTTTGGTAGATTGGGGAACAAAGGAGGCACAGCAGTATCTTTCAGATTTGGACGAGCATGAGAAAATGTAATTTCATTGCCTTCAGCATCTTTATACACATCACATTTTATCACATCATCTGTTTCAAAGTGATTGATGCACACAACCGATCTTTTAGATGGATTCCAGTTCTTCCTAGGAATACATGTTACCCATTTAGCATGCATTTCGGGGTCTGAAGGAAATCTGAATACAGTAACATAACCTCCTTTACTGGATTCGTAATTGTTACTGCATTCAGGAACACAGCACATATCAGGCATCTGAAAAGAATACAGGTGTAGTTACCATTAGTACCAGAAAAACTGAAAACATATGAAGTAAAGGGCTTACCATTTATTCATGTTTGGCATTTGAATAATTTCGTTTGTCATTCTAAACCTAACCTAAACAGTAGTATCTGAATTATAGTACGAATTGTTTTACAAACTATCACAGATCTTACCTTAAATCCTTGATTTTAGTAGTATAGTATAAACATGTAACTACATAGAAAATGAGGTAAACGTTTACCGCACCGCACCGCAGAGAATATTCTAAAAATATTTTAAATTAGCAACTGCAAACTTCGTAAGGCCCGTTAAAATCAAAGTAGAACAAGCCGTCTTCACAGTGTTGCCGATTCTATGCACTCCGGCCTGTGTAGAGTCGGCCTTGACAAAACATGTAGACCTTGTTATAGTACACAACTTATATCAAACGCCGTTTTGTTAAAATTTTCCAGATTAACTGATCCCATATTCCAGTGCTGTGACATAGTCTGATCAAATGAGAAATACATTATATGTGTTAGTTATTCTTTCCTTCCTTCCATGCATGCAAAAGGAATCGAATTTCGACTATCACACAGCGACTGGCCCTCAAAGAATTTGATTATAATTTCAGCTTTCTTTCTGTACTCTTCTGCTCCCATTATCCTACAACGCGATATGTAATAAAAATATTTCTAAAATCGTTTATTTAGATTAACGTGAAGGTGATAGAATAGGCTTAGTTCGTTGAAGAACGGCAGGAGAATCATAAGGGAATGTAGGTATTTCAGATATATTTTAAAGCCCAATTATAGTATAACAGTACAATTCGCAACAATTTCCCAATTGCATGATTCAAATGTTATAGTAACTCAGTAAATATGAAAGTTTCTTTATTTATAAAATCCTTAAAATGCATTATTTAGAAGCTGTATATCTTCAAACCTTGTATCACGTCAATGTTTGAAACTGAATTGTTTTATTTATGCAATCACTTTAACCGTTATGTTTTTGGGCGTCCCATTCTTTAATGGGCCTAACAGATTTTTTTGTCAGGATTAAGGTTCCTTCGAATACTGTACATCTACGACTCTGGACACCGGCTTTATTTCCATTTTGAAGGAAAGCATGCTAAGGATTTTTACGCTTGGGAATATCCATGACGCTCCAGAGGATTTGAATTCGCGACCTTGTGAACCAGAGACTACCGTGTACTACGCACCGAGTTTGTCTGACAAATAAAGGTAAACATCAATATTGATAGCTTTTGAGTATCATCACTTAGATGGCACACTGTTAGGTATCAGACATGATTGTGACGTACGTACAAACAAGCAAAATGAGTGAATTATGTTTAATCCTAAAAGATACAAGGGAGCAATCATATTCAAATTCAACCGATTCTTTTCTTTCGTTTTGGGTAATAAATGCGGGAGCAGCTAATTTAAATGTGGCTGTAAATACATACATATGAAGGTGCCTTACTAAAATTTACGGTGTCTTACTAGCTGATGCACGTATTCGCACTTTGTGGAGTAATTGACAGCTCACCCCTTTCGTTTCTACACTAAGTTTTGAGCATGAGAAGATTTCTCGTTTGATGAATGTCGCGTTTTTAACAATAAACTACGAGTAAAAATGCACTTTTTTGACTTCCTTAAAGGCAGTTTCAGTTATGTTCTCGAATATTTCATAATAGTAGAAGAAACACGGAGTCATCAACACAGGGCTGAGTCGAAAGATAAAACCAAACAGTGGGTAGTAACAAGTGAAAGTGTACCAGAGAAATAAATACGGTTCCAACTGCATAAAAGCCGTGGATGAGATTTTCATGGTAGTTTGTTCATAGTTTACCTCCAGACGGATGGGACTAACACCAGGCAGCACTTCGATTCATTATTGGGTCAATTAAAAGATGCTATTCATGTTACTATTTAAAGCTTCATGGGTGATCAGTTGTGTAAAAAAAAAAAAAAAAAAACTAAATTCGAGCTTTCGCCCATTCTAAGTAACACGGCCTTCTTAAGGAACTGAGTGAGAAAGGCCATGGTGCTTAGAATGGTCGAAAGCTCGAATCTAGTTACTTTGACACGACTGATCACCCATGAAGCTTTAATTAATAACACCCGCTGTGAATGTTTTAAGCCTTAAATCACATTCAGACTATTATTGTCCACATATTGCCCAAAACAAACTTCTCTTTCAAGATGATAAACCATCAACACAGGTTTGTGTCTATTATGGCAAAATTTCATTTCTGAATGTACCACAATACATCAAATTTGCCTCTCAGGTATTACTATTTGTCTTCAAACCTATTGCAAGAATGAATTGGTTGAAGCTAAGGGAGAGTCTAAATTAGTATATTTTGATGTTATTATAATGAAGGTATTGGAAATTCGGAAAGCAGTTGGACTAAGTATATTAATTTACGAGACAGCTCTATTAAAAGTCGTATGCTTTAATGTGAATTACATTCTCTACATTATACAGAATAAGTTTATTAGTGTTAAAATATTTTCGGAACACCTCTCAATGCCAAAACAAAATTGAAGGTTACAAAACTTCAGCGAAGTAGCTTTCTGCTGCTTCAGTTCATGCCCTAAGCCTATCTTCCATGCTATCTCGTGCTTGTACTAAATTCCTGGAATGTTTCTATTTTGCCGAATCCAGTTTTTATACACTTTCTCAAAGAACACCAACTCGATTCCTCTATGAAAGGGATTTCGAGCCGCATTTTCGATTGGGTCTTCTATGAAGTGAGTGAGCTTATGCCAAATACACAGTCAACTTGATACATAAGCATGTTTCACCTCCATCAGACACCTCCCTGAACACAGTCTGAGGAATATTATTGCGCGTACTGGTAGACTGGGAGTCACAATAAGTACCTGGAAAACGCGTAATTCCCATCCTATTGTTATGAATAGGATTTTCTTCGTAACCTTTGATAAAAGTCAATTTGGGAAAAAGAGCAGTGCATGACTAGATATATCCCTTAAGGCTAGTGGGGCCCAATAAAGAGCAACTAATTATGGCGCTATAGTGCCGCATGAGAGAATGTTGTTTTTTTTTTTTTTTTTCAGTGTAAGTAAATTACACTGATGATCAGTGTAACGTTTTTATATTCATTGATTTTCAAAGAACCGTTTGAAGAACAAAATTATACGTTTTAAAACTTTCAATTACATACGGTATAGTGAGTAGGTTTGTATGCAAAAATATACAGCAATTGAATTCAATTTCATTCACCGATAAACATTTTACGTTTGCTTAGTTCCAATAGACGATATCCTAAGGTGAACAACGTCCAGGACAGAACTTACACCTGAGGCAGGATACTTGAAGCTATTTCAAAGTATTTCAGTGAAATATATGGTCTACAACTTTTGGATGGAATAGAACATCTCGTGCATAACATCAAGAAAAGTAATATTTTGATGTGTTGCGGTTCCCTGAACTTCTCCAATCAGTAATGTCCAAACTATTACAAATGCTTATTTCTATGTCTGTTTCATGTTAAGATGAACATTTCTAATAATTTATTTATTATATATTTCCTTATAGATGCAACGGAAATATGGGAACACACTATTTAAGGAATTGCCACATCTTTTAAGAATATATTTCCTTATAGATAAAACGGAAATACGGAAACACACTATTTAAGGAATTGCCACATCTTTTAAGAATATATTTCCTTATAGATAAAACGGAAATACGGAAACACACTATTTAAGGAATTGCCACATCTTTTAAGAATATATTTCCTTATAGATACAACGGAAATGCGGAAACACTCTATTTAAGGAATTACCACATCTTTTAAGAACTGATTGCTATGTAAAGTCTTTCATACTTCATTCCGTTTGCATGACCAAGAGAAGAAAACAAGAAATATGTCGGAATTTAAAAAAAAACAGTCTAATTGTGTACCTATGCTTAACTAGATATCTATTTGGCCTATCTCTTAAAGAATACTAGCTGTCATCCAGGATGAAGACATTTTGGGGAAAGTCAGTTATGCAATTGTTTTACACATATGGAATTTTATACCAAAATTCTCACATCCTTATTTGAGAGAATTGAAGATTTGTCGCGTAAGGTGCAGTTTGGTTTTCGGGGATAGTTGTACTTTGTTTATAATCGTTTTATCATTGAAGGTCATCTCGAGACTTCATAATATTTTGAAGATAATAGTTAATGGTGACATACGATTTAACGTACAATATTAAATTCCACAATATTAATAGAATATAAATGCAGCAATAACATGAATAATTCGCAGCCTTTCTTTCAATCTTTATACAGTGTCTTTGGATGTCTATTGAATATTGTATTTGTGTTGTTAACCTGAGAAGCCGAAAAATTCCCTTTGTTTTTACTCTTTGACGTGAATCCATTTGTAAACTGTTGACCATTTTCTCCCAGTGAGTAAAGTGACACGAAATTAGAATGCAAATATTTAATTATAATTAAGTAAAAGGCATGAAAAGTAATTAATATAGGATGGCAATGAGCTCGGAAGCGGTGCGACTGTTACACGCCAGATTTTTTTAATATCCCTGAAAAGTTAATTTGCTGTAGAAGGGTTCGTATTCACGCATTTAATAAAAATGTTATATACACAGATTTTTAACTTCGTGCAGTTGCAATAACAACCCATTATATTTTTATTACTATTTCTTTTATTTTACAAACCGTTTTCCCATTTCAGACATCATATCTGGTGGAAGACGGAGAGGGAAAACTACCCGTCAAATACAGACACCCTTTCCATTTTCGTCCCCGCAGGAGAAACCATATTCCCGTACTTGAAATTCAACTCCTGTAACAAGCTGTCTGCCTGCCCTCTGGCGGTAGATCGCGCAAATACACATACACACACTCACTCTCTACCCCTTTTAATTTCCACTTCGAAATTAAACCGAGTACAACAGAAATAATATTAGCCCATCCAGTTGTGTTTGTTGAGCAAGGAAATGTTTTTCCTCAGCTTTCACACTACCTCAAGGTGTTCATTCCAGGCAAGATTGCGTTTTCACACACGTAAACACTTTCAGCTTTGGATTAAATAGTGCTATGAAATGCAAATGGTCACTTGCATCTTGCGTAAGGTATAAAATGTTTTATTTTGATTTTAAAAGGTGTTTAAGACATGCTTCTCCGGGCTGACTAAGTTAAAAGCAAGGGTACTTTCCCCGGAAAAAACAGAGATGCTTGTATGTACATACACACATACTACTGTGACAAGCAAGTTCAGGGAATTGGTCAGTAAACAACAAACTATGCATTATTCATCCAATTATATTTTATCGCCTTCAAAGTAGCCCCTTCCGAAATTATACATATATGCCATCTAATAATCCAATTATGAAAACATTTTTGTAGACATGTTTTTGGAATCTTCTGACAGTTGTCGCCGCGAATTCTCCCTTATGCCTTCTATCGACTGAGTACCTCGAAGTAGTAACTTGAATTTTGGAAAGAGAAAGAAATCGGCCGGAGCCAGATAAGGTGAATATGTTGGTTGTTCGATGAGATTTGTTGAGTTTTTGGCCATAAATTCGTTCACAGTGAAAGCGTTGTGAGTTGGGGCGTTATCGCGGTGCAGAATCCATAAGTTGTTTTCCACAAATCTGATGTTTTCCACCATATATGTTCTCTCAAACGCCGCATAACGCTCAGATAATAGTCTTTATTTAACGTCTGGCATTCTGACAAGAATTCTGGGTGCACGACACCACGATAATTGAAAAAACTGCCAACATGAATTTCAGTTTTGATTGAGTTTGATGTGCCCTTTTGGGTTTCGGTTTAGTTGGAAGGCGCCACTCTGAAGCTTGTTGACTAGTTTGCGTGTCAAACTCGTAAACACACGTCTCATCACCACTTACAATGCATTTCATGAATGTGGGGTCGGAGTTGGCTCGTTCTAGCATGTTTTCAGTTATCCTTGCGCAATTGACTGTTTGCAAAAAGTTCTCCTTTCGGAACTAATCAAGCCGCAACACGTGCCATGAACAAACAATCGTTTAAAATGATACCAATTTATTCATGAGACACAGAAAGTTCAGCGGCAAACTCTCTCAGACCTAAATGACGATTTTCAGACATTTCCTTCAGTTTAGGGATGCTCAGTTCAGTTGAAACTGTTGGTGGCCGACCTGAGCGAAGCAAATCTTTCACCACATCTCGAGCACTTTTGAATTCACTGTACCACTCATTCCCACGTGTTTTTGATGAAGTCGATTCAGCTTAAACCCTCTATATCATTTTCAGCGATTTGGCACACGAAATGTCATTTTCAATGCAAAATTTGAGAGAAATTCTTCATACAGTATTTTTATTTACCTATTGTAAAATTGCAACATACCTTTGAGATGTGCTGACGAAAAGGCGCCCTGTAAACTAGATGACAGATGACAATCAAACTCCACGTGGGTATAAAGAAAAGATGTGTCAAATTAGCGATAATAATAATTTCGAATCCTCTCTTATAAGAGATTTTTATATGACCAATTCCCACTACTTTCTTGACAGAATCACTTCACAATGGTCTCTATGTGGCAGTTTAAATGGGAATTTGGAGACAAGTGGCAGTATATAAACATAATGTATACCTACACAATTGTATGTGTAAAAGTCAGGTGCGTTTATCTGCTATGCCATTTCATCTTGTTTAATGAGCTGGCTCACTGCAATTCTGAGGTGTGAAGCTATTTCCCTGTTTGTCTACCTTTGTGACCAGTTAAAGCGTGTACTGGTGTGTTTCTCCAAATAAATAGTGACATCTTACCTTCAAAATCAACGGATCGTCACAGTGAATGAGAAAACAAGTCCTTGTATGTTCCAAAGCACAATAAACTGTCTTTATATGTGCACAGCAATTGCACTTAAGTATCAGAAGACACTTTGTATCTAAGCATAGATGTCCATATAGAGGTGATAAATTATCGGAAGTTGATGGACAAAAATATCTCGTCGGACTGAAGGCGAAAGCAAAACATGGCCAAGATTATGCATGTTCTCTGCTGTAAACACCACCGGGACTGTGCGCACCAGCTACAGCTTGCCAGGAACAATGCAAGAACAATGAAAAAAAAATTCTCAAACTGTGAATATGGGAAGATACGTCAAACATGGAACTCGACATTGGCAAAATTGTCGGAAGTAAAAGCATTTCAAGGAACAAAACAATGTATATAAATGTGTAACAAGAAACAAAAGATTTGTGTTACATTGGCATTACAATTGTGCTAGAGTCCTAATATTTTATGAAGTTGTTGGTTACGTGAAACTTAAAGGCATTCCATTAAAGGATAAATATTTATCGTATTTGAAAATAAGTGTTTAGTGTGAATATTTTACTTCAAGCATTACTGTTGCTTTTCATTTCTTCAGTATTTAGATTTAGTTAGCTTTCACAGCAATAAGATTATACATAGTAATATCAACGTATGATCCATGGCAACAGTGTTTAAAAGCATCCAAAATTTCATATATCATGCGAAAAATTCTTCTTTGTTCGTCATCACTTGACACGCATTCCGAGGTACCGCATTCGAATTGCTGTCCAATGTGACTGGGTTGTTTTCTTTCGTAGTTTCCCTCAGTCGCCAAAGTAAACTGTGTATTGTATACTTAATAAAACAACACAAATCCCCATCTTAAGTTTAAAACAACAGCACAAATCAGACGTGTGGCACATTTGTTCCCATCCTTATGCATATTATGTTTAAGAAAACTTTTTGTTTTATCTACTTTATGTTGATCGAGAACTGGTATTATTACATATTTCCTAATAAATACAGAAGAAATATAGGAATAGGATAGGCATAGGATATAGTGAAATCCTGGCCGCTATATGATGAAATGTCATTCTCTTTTATGGCCAGGACTTTTACCCTCGGTCAGTCGCGCTGCATCCAGAAAGCGCCAGCCGTCTGTTTTTCTCGCACCGCTTTTATTATTTTGAATTTTATACACCACCGCTCTCATTACTTGCTTAGAAGCCAATGTATTGCTAGTATTTCGTAAGCCGTTATGATTGAGGTTGCCAGTGTTGCGAATTTTAGCATTTGCTCCCACTGGAGACCACGCGACCAAACCAGTCCAGTCTTCCTACAATGTCTACAACGTGCGAGGTAGATGTAGCCAGTGTTTCTCAAACTCTTCTGCCTCAAGGACCCCCTTATCATCTAACAACTTGTTCGTTGACCCCATAGTTTGGCAACTCAATTTGTATGAACGAGTCGACTTTTGGTTGAATTTTATAATTGCAATTTAAATAATTACTATATGTATAATTTAAGATATTTACATGTATATCTAGTATTACATTTAATTAATAATAAATTAAAAAATTAACGTTAAACTAAATAAAATAAACTTATGTATAAAATGTATTTTAAACAAAAAATATATGTTAGACTGCATTTATTAGAATTATTTTGTTTTCACTTTTAAGTAAATTTTAAACATTTTCGTGTAACTAGGTTATTATTTAACTTTAGCCTTACATCAGTAAATACCACACTCTTTGGATTACCCAAGGATTAATAACATTAGTTACAGCATGTTATAAAATTGAATTTATTTTCCATGTAAGGAAACCGTTTTATACGTATAAAAAAGTTATAATGTTCTGAATGCACCATTTTACCATTTCAACAAAGTTAATACTGGGTTACTAAAAAAATCAATTTATATGGAAAAGGCTTGAATGATGTTCATTGGAATGTATTAATGTGAATAATGCAACTATTTTTTAATGAATAAGCTCAGTTAAGCTGGGCTTAATGATGATGATTTTTACTCTTAAGTCAGTCTCTACATTGGCAAGTCAGTTTCTCTTCTATGGCTTGATGTTGTACAACACTAATGTTTGCCCGCACAGATAGGTGGTTGGGAAGGGCTTAATGTATTTAAGTACTTTGGTAGCAATTCATTAAATTTACTCTGCACCAGAAACTCAAACTTTGCAAGTTTATTTTCCTGGTACACAACCCTCCATCCTTTGCTATTAAATAGCTGTATAGTTGGTCCTGTTCTTTTTCCGAAAGGCTATGAATGCTGCCTATGTCTCTTTTCCTGGAAAGAATTCTTAATCCTCTCATTTGGCCATCTACCGGTGCTAGAAAGTACTTCCTTAAAGTTTTGATAGGCCATTCAGGTGTTCTACTTTGGCTTCCTCAATATTTTAGGCAAGGTTTCTTCTGAAGAAGTAAGAAATTGTTCCAAAATAGGAAAGGAGCCTAAAAATTTCTTTTCTACACGAACTTTCCACACTTGAAGTTTTCGCATCATTGCTTCAAATTTCTCATGAACCGTGAAAACATCTGGGTTTGGTTCTTGCAATTTTCGGCTTAGTTCATTTAAGTGTGAGAAGATACTAGCTAGATACGCCACTTTGCACAACCATTCAAAGTCACACAGTCGTTCGCGGAGGGAAAACTTTTCGTGCTCGCTGTCTTCAAAAACTAGCTTCACTTCATCACGTAATTCAAAAATTCGCGAAAGAACATTTCCATAAGAAATCCAGCGAACGTCTTTGTGCAAGAACAATTGTTTTTGTTCGCTTCCCTTTTCTTCACATAGTTTCTTGAATATCCGTGAGTTAAGAGAACGGGCTTTAATATGTTCACAATATTAACCAACTCTTTCAACGGTTCCTTCAAATCTGACAGTTCTTTTTACAGGCCAATGCCTCTCTATGTACGAGGCTCCTTTAATAAATAACCGAACTATTTGCTTAATTAACACATAATGGCTTTATTTCACCAACATTTACCTACACATTTACGAAGTATTCTCCCTCTGATGAAATACAATTATTCCAACGATTTACCCTTTGTTAGAAACACTTATTGGACCTATTCTTGGACAGTCTGTTCAGGATACCATGACAACATTGTTCAACTCCGTAAAACTTTGAAAATGGCGACTAGAAGCTCCTGTTTCACTTGAGGGAAGAGGTGAAAATCGCATGGTGCGAAATCCAGAGAATAAGGTGGATGAGGCATGATCTCAATGCCCATTTCTGCTATGACATCTTGAGTTGCACGAGCTCGATGTGCAAGGGCTTATCCTGATGCAAGATCCATTCTCTCCTTGCGATATCTGGTCGCTTTTCGGCGATTTTTTTTCTTCAGTGGCCCCTTCAGTACGTCACAATAGTAAGCAGCAGTTACTGTGCGTTGTTTAGTTACAACATGATCACACAGAAGACCCCGTTTTTTCAAAGAATACAAGGTACATGACCTTTCCTGCACTTTTCTGAACTTTTGCTTTCTTAGGCCTAGGGCTCGATGAATGTTTTCACTGCGAACTCTCCTGTTTCTTTAACGGGTCGTAATGGTGGAACCAACTCTCGTCACAAATGATGACCCTATTCAGAAAGTCTGGCTGCCGTCGTAACCTTCCAAGCCGTTCTTGACACGTCATGATGCGGTGAGCCTTCTGTTCGTCCTTCAGCTCGTGCGGTATCCACTTCGCTGCAACTTTTCGATAGCCAAGATCATTGCAAATTATGTCGTCTACAGTTCCAACAAACAAATGCATTATGTCTGCAACGTTCGAAATTGTTATGCGATGATCTTCTCGCACAATTGAATCAATTGTGTTAATGTTGACTTTCGATTTTGCTGTCACGTGTCTTTCTGGCCGCGGAGAAGCTTGGAGGTCTTCATGACCCCCTTTGAAACGTTTATACCACTCAAAGACTTGTGCTTTGCCTAAAGCTTGGTCCTTGTATGCTTGCTGCACCATTTCAAAGGTTTCTGTCTGAGCTTTGTGTAACAGAACACAAAACTTTATTGATGCCCGTTGCTGCAATTTCAGTTCCATGGTGGGTGCAGTAAACACGACCTCACGTATCAGGCTCTAACCCCAACTGATTGACTCTGCATGACTGGCATTCACAGCACGGCTAGAGGAAGGATTCACCTTTCCACCACTAGCAGCCATGGCGCTCCAGGATGGTTTGTTTAAATACAATTAAATTAGTTCGGTTATTTATTGAAGGACCTTCGCATCGAGCAATGAGTCCACTTAATCTCAGGGTTGACACTTGAAGCCGAGTTTTAAATCCAGTGTTGGGTCCAGACACCGCTGCGGCTGCTTCGGTGCTTACACGTACACAAGCTTTCCACTCAAGACCTTGTTCTGAAATAAATCCATCAAGCGGCTTAAAGACATCCTCAGCAGTGTTATGCAAGACTTCCCTACAAAACAATAGGTCTTTAACAAGCTCTTTCTCGTGTTCGTAACGTATAAAAGGTAACAAATGAGATTTGTCAGTGAAATCAGTACTTTTGTCAAGTTGTAAAGCGTATATTCTTGTTGACTGTAACCTCATAATTAGCTGGTCCAGGACATTTTCAGACATGTCAACAATTCTACGTTTAACTGAATCATTTAATAGTGGGACTGTGTTCAGCTCTTTGGCAGCTGAGTCACCAATCATTATACTACACATCTTCCTAGCTGCTGGCAATATTAACTCCTCTGCAATGTTATAAGGCTTGTCGCTTATAGCAATGAGTAGCGTTACTTCATAGGAAACTAGTGCCGCTTTTTAACTACTGGCTCCAGTAGAAATTTTTTCTATTCTATATTTACTCATTTTCATCTCTTTACCTTGTTAAAATAATCAAGTGTCTTATCAATGCAATCTGGATGTTTCATCTCTAAATGCCTTTGCAGCTTAGCAGGCTTCATTGCATCATTGTACAGTACATCATAACACAAAACACATTGAGGTTTTCGTTCATCTTCAGTTTTAGCTCGAACAAATCCGAAACTTAAATTTTCTTCTCTGTATTTTCGCCGATTTACTTTTCGCAGATCGGCAGAACAGGAATTAGTTAAACTAGTAGGCTCACTACTACAACTTACCTCTTGATCGCCAGTTATTTTAGGCTTACGTTTAATTGATCCAGTCTGTAACCAACGATTCATGTTGAACGACGGGAATAAATTCTCACGATTCACAATTGCAAACTGTCAAGACAATCAAAGACTAGCATCACTGGCTTCAAGGCAGTGAGAACGACTGGTATGTTGTGCGTGTCTACGTGTAGCCGGTGCCAGTGACTGCGCTGACTCAGGCTTGGCTGACTTCACTCACACCGCAGCTAACCGCTCAATATGATTGCGTTGCTGCTATTTTAACGCTGCACTACACGCTCTCAACTGTTACGTTGATTGCAGCTCTCAGCTGCGCTACATCGTTATGTCATAGCTGCATAAAAATGTTAAGTAAAACGTATATAGTTTGATACCGAGCAAATAACTAACTCGGTAAATGCAATTATACGTTTTCTATAGTTTTAATTCAACATTATAACTTGACTTAAGGGACCCCCTCGCGGATCCCCTGACACTCCCTCACGGACACCGGGGGTCCGCGGACAACACTTTGAGAAACACTGGTCTAAGCAACACAAATGACTTAGAATTAGCTGCCCGTTTACTACAGGGCGACGATGTCGATGTAGGGAAACTAGATGAACAAGTGAAGAAGTCTTGATCCAGATGCAGATGATTTGGTAAATGCAATTATACGTTTTCTATAGTTTTAATTCAACATTATAACTTGACTTAAGGGACCCCCTCGCGGATCCCCTGACACTCCCTCACGGACACCGGGGGTCCGCGGACAACACTTTGAGAAACACTGGTCTAAGCAACACAAATGACTTAGAATTAGCTGCCCGTTTACTACAGGGCGACGATGTCGATGTAGGGAAACTAGATGAACAAGTGAAGAAGTCTTGATCCAGATGCAGATGATTTTCTACCTGAGAGTAGAGAAGAAAGTTCTGACACAGACGAATGTGACACAAAAGTTGAACCTATTATTTGAGGTGCCTTATTCTAGTTATTAAAGGTTGGAGGTGGGGAAAGCATCGTGAACCTAGAGCAAATTCACATTACCTATAATACGATAGTAATAATAATAATAATGATAATGATAATGATGATAATAATGATGATAATGATAATGATAATGATAATAAATAATAATAATAATAATGATAATAATAATAATAATAATAATAATAATAATAATAATAATAATAATAATAATAATAATAATAATAATAATAATAATAATAATAATAATAATAATAATAATAATAATAATAATAATAATAATAATAATAATAATAATAATAATAATAATAATAATAATAATAATAATAATAATAATAATAATAATAATAATAATAATAATAATAATAATAATAATAATAATAATAATAATAATAATAATAATAATAATAATAATAATAATAATAATAATAATAATAATAATAATAATAATAATAATAATAATAATAATAATAATAATAATAATAATAATAATAATAATAACAATAATAATAATAATAATAACAATAATAATAATAATAATAATAACAATAATAATAATAATAATAACAATAACAATAATAATAATAATAATAACAATAATAATAATAATAATAACAATAATAATAATAATAATAATAATAATAATAATAATAATAATAATAATAATAATAATAATAATAATAATAATAATAATAATAATAATAATAATAATAATAATAATAATAATAATAATAATAATAATAATAATAATAATAATAATAATAATAATAATAATAATAATAATAATAATAATAATAATAATAATAATAATAATAATAATAATAATAATAATAATAATAATAATAATAATAATAATAATAATAATAATAATAATAATAATAATAATAATAATAATAATAATAATAATAATAATAATAATAATAATAATAATAATAATAATAATAATAATAATAATAATAATAATAATAATAATAATAATAATAATAATAATAATAATAATAATAATAATAATAATAATAATAATAATAATAATAATAATAATAATAATAATAATAATAATAATAATAATAATAATAATAATAATAATAATAATAATAATAATAATAATAATAATAATAATAATAATAATAATAATAATAATAATAATAATAATAATAATAATAATAATAATAATAATAATAATAATAATAATAATAATAATAATAATAATAATAATAATAATAATAATAATAATAAATAACCCATGACGGGTCAGCCCTTAGAGGGCCAAGGCCTACCAACCCAACTGCCGGCCTCACGCCAACTTACGCACGGCAGAGGTGGACGATCATTCAACCGATACGGGAAGGAGATTTGGTCAGCATTTCGGCATCCCCAGCCGGAATGTTGGTTTTCGTGACCAGGGTCGCTTGCCTATCGTAAGCTCCTCACTTTCCTCAGGATGCTAAGCGGGTACCCGTCCTATACCCGGGACCTAAAATCCGCACCCCATGGGTGGGATCAAACCCAGGTCGCTTTCCGTGGCCAGGGACCAAGGCATGCTGCTTTAGCCCGCTACGCCACGGTGCAGGACTCACATAACCTATAGGAAGTGCAATAAGTAATATTTTTTCTGGGAATCAGTGGAATGACATGTTGGAAAAATGTATAGTTAACGTAGGAAAATTGAGACGAAAAGGGAGAAAATAAATAACTACCATGTGTTATTAAAAGTAAAAATTGTTTATATATTCTATTTCATGTATTATTTTGCCTTATTCTTTCATACTACATTTTACCATTTTTTGCCCTTTTATTAGTCGTTTGTGTTAATCCACCATTAGTATTATTAAGATTAAACATTGAATAAAACATAATTTTAGAAACGTTTTAAAAATAATGATATACTTTTACAAAAATCAAGAAAAGTAGTTAAAACATCATTGCCGCCTACTAGATACAACGCAACCGACCGTGTCGAAATTAAGGTGCAACCGACGTAGGTTTAAAATAATAAATAAAAACTTCTTATTTCAGAAAGTTGTAAGTGAGTGATATTTAAAAGTAGTTATATGGAACACATTTCATATCTTCACCGAAAATTTAATAGACAATATTCGTATTCTAATGAGATCTACAATTTTATAAACAGAGCTTTTATCTTCTATATCTTACGGTTTACTGGTTATACCAAGATCATCAAAAAATAAGAGGGTTTCACAGGGTATACCCAGAAAGTTCAGGATACGATGTTTATTTTAATAAAAATATATTGACTCTGTGGGTTCGTAGAATTAAAAGTCTAGTTTGCAGAAATTCAAAATGCTGTTTATTTAAAGTAAAAATACACTTCGAACACCTCTTACAGGCTCTAAAAATCACATGGCACAGGTACGCAATCTCCAAGGCCTCTCGTTGCTTCACCATACGTAAGAAAATGAATACCCCTGCGGCACACTTCAAGCCAGCTGCATCACGCGATTAAAAGCTCAACCCGCAACTCCATTAGCAACTGGTCCTCAACACACCTTGCCACTTACTTATCCCCGAGCCCTTCTTTCTCGAAAGCTACCGAAGTTTCACGACCCTTTACCTCGGCAAGAGAAAGAAAAGAATTATCCAGACATCACTCTGTCTCTTTCTTTCCCCTCTCTGCCTCTCTCTCCCAGGGTTCTCCTACGCGCGGGCCGGAAGCAGCAAATCAATGCTTGGTGACAGCACCATCGTGGCGGGCCAGATGATCCAGGTGTATCACCAACATCTTTCCTAGGGGCACCTTCGGGATGCAGTAGACCACGTCGTTAATTCTCTTTACCACCCAGTACGGTCCTTGACACGGTTGTTGAAGTCCTGGGCAGCGTCCCTTGGTCCGAGCAGGGTGGTAGAACCAGACCAGGTCACCTTGCTTGAACCCTTGCCTGGTGGCTTGCCTGTCGTACCGGGTCTTCATGAAGCCGCTCGCCATCTGGGTGTTCCGACGAGCCATCTCATGCATGTCGTGGAGATGGTGCACGGTTCTTCACATACTCGGTTGCTGGCTGCTTCGCTTCCGGAGGGCACCCAAAAGCCAGGTCACAACGGCGGCGTAGCTCTCGACCGAACAGTAAGCTTGCTGGCGTCATCCCAGTGGTGTCGTGTGTTGACGAGTGCGGGGCCAGCAAGAATAGTGGTACTTGACCTCCCAGTCCCAAATGGTTGGCCAAGAACTCCCTCAGATATTCTTCTAAGGTCCTAAGTATCTCACGACCATGCCGTCCGACTGGGGAAGTAAAGCTGTTGTGCAGTTCTTATTCACCCCAAGTCTTCCCAGTGCCTCCAACTGATGGAACTCCAAATTGGTGCCCTGGTCGCAGTGGAGCTCTAACGGCTCCCCAAAACGAAAGAACACTTGCTCCACTAGGCAGTCTGTGATGGTCTTCGCCCCCTGCTTCGGGATGGCATACACCTCCAGCCACTTGGTGAAGTAGTCCACGACCACCATCAGGTGCTTGTTGCCTCGGTCGGATACTGGGAATGGTCCAGCTATGTCGACGGCGATCCTTTCGAGCGGCGCTCCGACGTTTTATTGCTGCATGCGACCCCGGCTCCTAGTCTGGGGGCCGTGACTCGCCGCGTATAGTGACATTCACGGCACCATATCTCAACGTCTGCTCGGAGCCTCAGCCAGTAGTAGCGCTGTCGGAGTTAGTGGATCGATCAGTTTACAGATGTAGGTGTCCTCCTGAAGTAGCCGCGTGCACTTCCTCTGAGACCTTCGGGACCATACTCCGGGATTGTACCAACTGCTTTGTTTGTATCTTCCAATCAGGTGATTCCCATACCGGGAGCAGCACACCCTCTTTGATCTTTAGCGAATCCCATTGGGCCCAGTACGAATTATACGCAGCGATCCAAGGCGCGATGCCCTACCAGGTCGGTCTTGTCACTGACTCTACTTCCCTCAAGAGTGGCTCCAAGTCTGTGTCCGCCAGCTGCTCCCTCCTCAGGCCTGAGCTATCCCAAAAGTCCGCATGCACTGCCATTACCACCCTGAGAGCTGCGTCACGCTATTTCTCTCCTACCCTTGTGCACTGGCCGCACTCTTCCGAGTAGGGTCTTTCATACAATGTGTCTGCATTGGCGTGGCTCTTCCCTCTACGGTGTTCGGAGGTGAAGTCGTACTCCGCAGCCTCTGGACTCAACGGGCTGTCTTTCCCTTCAGGTTCCTAAAACGAAATAGCAGGGTTAGGAAGGAGTGGTCAGTATTCAGGTGCAATGACTGACCGTACAGGTACATGTGGAAGTGCTCCAAGGTCTATACAACCACCAGCAGCTCTCAACGGGTGACGCAGTAGTTCTTCTCTGCCCTGGATAGCTTCTTGCTATCACTCGCTCGTGGCTGTCCTGGAATTGGGAAGGACACCTCCAATGCAATGGTCGCTGGCGTCGGTGTCCACAATGAAGGCGCCGCCAGGTTGTGGGTATCCCAAAATAGGAGCACTGCAAAGTATCTTCTTCAGATGCTGGAAAGCGCCTTCGGCGTCTTCCGTCCACACATAAGCCCGGTGTTCTACCGTCAGGTGTGTGGGGGGGCTTGGCGATGTTGGAGAAGCCCTTTATTCACATTCAACCTACTCTCCTATTAAATAAACCAGTTTCCCCTCTTAGGTTTAAAGAAGGGTAATAACTGCACAGCCCCAGGAAACTGCGCAATTCTCGCTTATCCTTCAGGCGAGGCAAATCTCTCACGGCCTTTGTCTTCTCCGGGCCAGTAGCCACTCCGGATAGTGAGACTATGTGGCCCTAGTAGTTGACTACCTTGCGCAAGAGCTAGCACTTCTTCGCCTTCAGCATCTGGTTGGTCACATGCAGTCTCTGTAGCACCTTGCTTAGGTTGTCGAGATGAACTTCGAATGTCTTCCCGACGATGATGATGTCTAGGTATAGAAGGCAGGCGTCATAAGTCAATCCTCTCATCACTGACTCCGTGAGGCATTGAAAGGTGCGCTGCATAGACCAAAGGGCATTACTGAGAACTGCCAAAGCCCTTGGTCTGTCGATAATCCGGTGTTCTCCTTATCTCTCGGATCTAGAACCGCCTGGCAGTAACCCGACTTCAGGTCAAGGTCGAGAACCACTGCGCACTAGCAAGTGTGTCCAGGTTGTCGCCAATCCAGGGTCCTTCCTGACGACAGCGTTCAGATTTCTGTAGTCCACGCAGAAGCGTAGCTCGCCGTCCCTCTGCTACAGTTGAGTCAGTTGAGTCCAGAGGTTCTACTCCCATTAGTCCTGGACGCGTAGGACCAAGACCCAGGCCTCTTTCAACCAGGGAGTATCCGACCTGTCCCAAAGGGCTCCCGGCGTCCTCCTTGGGACTTTCCATAGGGCAAGACCTGGGTTACTAACAAGCCCCCATCTGGTCCAAGGACACAAGACGCTATGGAAGTGGATAAGCCACTTACGCGCGCCAACACCAAAAGGTGAAGGCTACCGCTATGCCCTCGGTGGGGCCGCCTGGCGATCTAGCACACCTTCTACTAGCTCTGCAGGCTAGTACCCGGGAATATTAATGGCTTCCCTCAACCCCGTCCGAGACATACCCGATCACCCACGGGTAAGGGAAACACTACCCCCTTGAGACCATCCCAATCCGAACAACTCCCATAAGGAGGGTCTCGAATGTTCAGCCCGAGGTTTCTCTAGTAGTGTGAGGTACCACTCCGCATCGCCCGCAGCACGGCAGCTGAAGGGGATGGATCCCCACCCCTACGTCCTTTTTCTACAAAAAAAATAAAATAAAATAAAAATCTGCATACTATACCCCGGCACCTAATTTCTTAATCCGGGGTAAATATTCAGACATTTGTTCATTTATTAAAACATCAAAAACATATACAAAAACATACACAATTTAGAGATTATAAATACACCAGGATTACACTGGAACACCAAAGACTGTCAGATTCTTCGATTAGTCCACTGGATCTCATCTTCGAGGAGATCCCAAACCGCCATTTGTTTTGCGGTGGAACGCTACTGGGTTGTTGCCGAATAGGTCGGGCGTCTTCGGTGTCGATGCGGTGGAGCACTCGGTCCGTGCGACCGTAGTCGCTGTTGCCTTGGCTGAAGACAAGCTGGTACCCTCGCAGCAGCTGCATTCTGCAGTAAGCCTTCCAGCCGGGACCCCAGGTGTTGCGTTGGCACCGGATCCTGGGTCTTCTCGATTAGCGTTACACTAAAAGCTGGATCGCACTTCCCCTACTCCGACCCGGCCTGGACGTCGGGATCGGTATCTGTTGGATTAAGATGCCTCCTCGGCATCCCTTCTCGGCACGGCAACAATGTCCTGGCTACACAGAGTCCGTGCAGAGGTGTCTTCTGGTCCAGCATCAAGTTCTTTGTCCGCTGGCCTTCCAATCGCGCCGTCACCACCACCTCGCTTTTTGCGGGGTCAACCACGTCTTCCCTCAGGATGACCCTGCACCTTCCAAGAGGCTCTTCGGGGTGCCGGAGTATCACCTCTTTTCTGTTGAACCATAAGAGGTTCCTGCTGACGTCGACTGTCACCTCTTGGCCCCTGAGGGCACACAGTCCCAATATTAACTCCTCAACCACCTCCGCGACGAACACCCACAGACGTACGGCACTCCACCCAAAGATCAACTGCAGCAAGGCTAACACTCCCTAATCAAGGTGTCGTTCAATGCCGTAACTAACTGGTATGGTCGGCTTGGTTTTCTCGACGGCAAACCCCTCGCCCACGTCAGGTCTGATGATGGTCACGGCTGCCCCGGTGGCCATAAGCACGCGGCATGGCTTCCCTCTCACCCAACCGTCCGCGATGAGACCGTCATCCACACGTCGGCTGACGGTGCGTAGTGTCACTGGAGGTGATGCTGGTGGTGGCGCCGACGTGTCCCTCGCCACACTGGCCCTTGCTCGTTTTCCGGCTGCTCTCCTTGGTGTATGCTGTCTCTCTCCAGGTATCCCGGCTGACTACACACCCAACACACGCCACTAGGTCTTCTTCGGCGTCTTTCGGCTGGTATTTGGTTTCCATTGCTGCGGATATTCCTTGTTCTCGAAGTCGGGGTAGCCGTCATCTTGGCCGCCTCCATCCTTAATGCGGCCGTTAGTATCTCGTGGATAGTCTTGTAGTCCCCGAGCCTTAGCTGCTGATGTATCCAAGCGTCTTGTACCCTGTCGAGGAAGTTGTTGGTGGTTCCCGGGATACGAACTCAGGTGTGAGGTCGACCAAAGTTTTGCTGGCCAGCTGTTCGATTGCCAGGTCGAATTCCTGCAGCGTCTCCCCTGTCTGCTCTGTCTTTGACTTCGGTTGGCTACCGCAGGCTGCAGCAAAGCGGTGGTTTCGAAACCGGTTTTCCAGGGCTTCTCAGATGCCTTTGGGCGCCACCACTGTCTGGACCGCGTTCAGAACCTCTGCGGCCCGTTCCTGGAGGCTGGCTATTAGCTTTCTGGCTTCTTCTGGTGACTTCTTGTTGTGTTTGGCTACTGTGTCGAATTTGCGATTGAAGACTTCGAACGTTGACGTGCCATCGTACTTAGGTGGTTTGACGCGCGCAGATTTGTTGTATCTCGGCGCGACGGCCTTTAGATACTTAAATCTTCTGCCGAAGATGTCCTCCACCATGGCGTTCAGGGACTTGGTGTTGGTGTCGGTCTTCTCCTGTACGGTTAACGCGGTTCGTCGGGTCTTCCACGCGCTAGCCCAACTCTGTGACGTCCTCCTTTATGCTGGCCAACTGCTCTCAAATTTAGCGGCCAAGGCCTCGTTAGCAGCCTTTATTTCTGCGACTAATTCGTCATCTTTTCAGTCATCGTCGCGGTCAAGCTGCTATTGGTCACCTTCTTTTCCGTGGCCACGGTGTCATTCGCTGTCTTCATTTCTTTTAGCTACGCGGCCAGGTTGTTATTTGCCGCTTCTCTCTTCGCAGCGAGGGTGTCATTCGCTGTTCTCATTTCTTTCATCTCTTCTAAAATCTTTTCCAATGCAGCTTCCAACGTCGTGTTCCACTCCTGACACCAAATGTGACTTTGTGGGTTCGTAGAATTAAACGTCTAGTTTGCAAAAATTCAAAATGACCTTTATTACAAGTTAAAAACACCTTGTACACCACTTTCAGGCTCCAAAAATGACGTGACACACACGTACGAAATCTCCAAGGTTCCTCGTTGTTTCACCACACGTAACAAACCAAAGATTTCACTTGTGGTACACTTCAAGCCAGCTGCACACACACGATTAACAGCTCAACTCGTAACTCCATTAACAACTGGTCCGAAACACACTTTGCGCTTATTTATACCTGAGCCATTGCTTCTGGAAAGCTACCGAAGTTTCATGGCCTTTCACGACGACAAGGGTAGGAAAAGAATTATTCAGACATCACTCCGCTCTCTCTCTCTCTCTCTCTCTCTCTCTCTCTCTCTCTCTCTCTCTCTCTCTCTCTCTCTCTCTCTCTCTCTCTCTCTCTCTCTCTCTCTCTCTCTCTCTCTCTCTCTCTCTCTCTCTCTCTCTCTCTCTTTCACTCGGCGTTCGCTTACGCGAAGGCCTATGCGAGGGCCTGGTGAGACTTATTAAACACGTGGTATTTTAAACAGAATTCTAAAGCTCGTTTAGAGAAAATCAAATTACTCCAAATGTTTCCCTTATACGGGGGTAGTTTGATAAGTTTGGTAAATATCTATGAAGGGATGGAAATTTTTTGTTGTAACTTTGTGGGTGTTACGCCTGATTATTCAGCAGATTGTACAGAAAATTTGAATGTGCTACAATATAAAGTTCATTGTTAACAGCCATCCGAACGGGTCAGTGTGATAGCTGCAATTGAAAATGGAAAAATAAAACAGAGCTTCGTGCTTTTATGAAAGATGCTCATTTGAAGAGCTGGACTACCACACTAGTAAAAACTGAATTGGATGAAGTTCACGTGGACTCCTCACCAACATTGAAGACCATTTACTTTTAGATCGCTTTATTTAAACTTGGTCGTAGAAGATCACCGAAGATCAATCGCGCTCTGTCGCCCAATTGAGCTCACCACACAGGACACCATTGAAAAACTCCACGATCTGATTATGTAAGGCCGCTAAATCAAATTTCGTGAGATTGCTCAGACTGTAGGCATCTCAAATGAGTGAGTGCACAATATCCTGCATGAAAAATTGGCAATGGAATATGTGTGCAAAATGGGTGCCACGATTGCTCGTAGTCGATCAAAGCGCATCCGGAAGGGCACTTTTACCAAGTATCTGCTGATGTATAATCCAATCCGAAAGACTTTTTGCGCCGATTTGTGACCGTGAAGCTTTGATCCATCATTACACACCAGAGTCAAAATAGAAGTCACAACAATGGACAAAGTCTCGTGAAAGTGCACCAAAGAAGGCAGTGACCATTTTTTCAGCTGGTAAGCCATTGCTTTTTGAAATTTTCAGGGAGAAATCCTCATAGACTACTTGCAGAGAAGCAGAAACATAACAGGACTCTATTGCGCTTCATTGTTGGATCGTTTGCAACATGAGTTGACAGAAAAGAGACAGATTGAAACGCAAAAGGGGCTCTTTCACCATGATAATGTACCATCGCATACATCAGCAAACGCATTGACGAAAGTGCATAGGCTGAACTTTGAAGTGGCTCCTCATCCACTTTATTAGACTTAGCCCTGCATGCCATCTTCCTGTTCCCAAACTTGAAAATTTGGCTTGGTGGTAAGAAATTTTCATCAATTGAAGGAGTGATAGTCCCCGTCCCCTTGATGGAACCTATTTTTCCGACAGGATTAAAATGGTTGGAACATTTGCGGACCAAGTGTATAGCCATCAATGAATATATCAAGATATAGGCTGAGACGTTCACACCTATCAAACGACCTATCATAAACTAAGAAATTTTTTTAAGTTTTTTAAGAAAATCAACTATTTTAAAGTGTTCTGAAAAACAATTAACTAATTTTCAAAGTATAGTCCTAAGATTCTACGGTCTTGACCCATCGTTGATCGAGGTTTACTATCCCACTATGGTAACAGTTTCTGGTTTTTTATGCGAACAATTCGGTGACACCCACTTGTACTGCTTCAAAGTTGTCAAAATTTCTACCATGTAGAAAATGGGTAATGGGTCGAACAAGATGCTAATTTGATGGTGTGAGTTCAAGGCTGTATGCTGGGTGCGGTAGCAGTTCGATTCCTCCCAATTTCAAATTGTTCCGTGGTTGTTCATGCAGTTGTACTGGAACACCATTTCGGTTAACTAATGCTGGGCATTTCCGTCTCAAAATTTCATTAACTCGTTCCAGTTGTTGAGGATAAAGATCCGCATCAATCGCCCGCCCACTTGGAACAAACTCCCGGGGAAACGCGCATTTTAAATTCCGTCAAACACACATTACTATGGGACTGAAATGATTTTTTTAATAGTGTCTTTGGCCGATTGGTGGCGATCAAGCTACTGTTTCGAGGCATCAAGAATTCGGTGATATACTCATTCTTTTTCATAACAAGTGACAATTCTCTGACAAATCTATCATCCATGTGATTACGGATAAGCTGACCTCACATATCCACTCTAGTTCAACTTATTGAGGTGTCAGTTCATGAGATACAGATTTGCAGCTTCTGTGTGAGCTGTACAGCTTCACTCATTTTCCAAGTGCCTTAGTGTAGCGATGTATGGTATCTTTTGACGCACCAAGTTCTTCTGGAGGCCTATGGGTAGTTTCTTGCGGATTTTCTCGCAAAACTTGGCGTGTATCCTCAATAATCTATACTTTAGGTCTTCCAAAACTTGCTAAATCTTTAGTATTTTTGTGTTCATGGTTGAAATATTAGAACCATCGTTGTGCCACACGCTCACTAACGACACCTTCTCTTTCCACTTCGTGCATTCTTCGAGCTGCGGCAGCGGATTTATAATCTTATTTCCAGTAGTGTTTTGGAAGATTTCTAAGTTCAAACTTCGTTATCTGCATTTTGTGATTGTTAACAACAGACTGATACGTGCTCGCAATGTACACAACAATAGCCATGACATCCTCTAAATAACATTGCCAAAAAAAAAAATCCAATAAATTTTCCCGAGCACCAAAATCGAAAAACTCACTTTGCTTATGAGATCAGCTAATATAAAGTAATTTGTGGTGCGATAACATTCTTGCAAATCTTTGTGTCGCATTCTTGAATACGGTGAGTTTCACCGACTTAGCTATTTGCCTTACACTAATCCCATACTAGGACACGGAAACGAGATATTTTCTGAAAAGAATTTTCAGCCCAGGGGAGCTCTAGTCTTGTAGCTTCAGGATATATCAGTATCAAATGTTTGGGAGCAATGCAACGCCCTCTCTGCCTGCTATGTGCATGGTAAACGCAGTAAAGCATTCAACTAGATGGAAATAGTAAATGCTCCTACATATATTCACGTATAGTACCATACTTATTACAACTATTAGAACATGGAGACTACAAATTTTAACTCTCAACATCGTTTCTATAAAAGAAAGTTGAAATTTTATGAAACCTTACAAATTAAGAAGAGATATACTTTAGCAGATATTCACTTTCTTAACCTATGTTTAATTAATAACGTCACTCCAGTTTTTGTAAGAAAATATATAAAAAACAGGAAGAGCTGTACCCAACAAAAAATGGCGGAAAAAATGGTAATTAAAACAGAAAATTTTCTACATTACAAAAAGCTTAATCAAATTAACATGCAACTTTATCAACTTCACATGGAATTAACTCAGACTTTGGGGCCTGCACTTTGGAATAATTTTGAAAATCTACTCTATGCTCATTTAAATAAAATGATGAAAATTAAACATACACGTTTAAAACATAAGTTGTTCATATTAAAAGGTCAGCCATCTTATATTCCAAAAATCAAGAATAACAATAAAGCAGTAATTAATTTATCTGATCAACCTCTCAGCAATGAAGAATTAAATTTGTTAAATAAAGGGTTGAAAACCTGTGTTGCCTTCTCTGAAGATATAAAAGAATTTGTAGCAGATATTGAATTAAGTATTAAAACTGTTCCTGTGCAAGAAAGAGATAATGTTAGATCTCAATGTACAAAAGTTCTTCAAAAATTAAAACATGGTAAATACACTTTTCCAGCATTGAAGATTATCAAACACTTAAATAATAAATCCATTACATTTGTAAAAGCAGATAAAGGAAATCAAATTGTTTTACTCAACAAAAATGATTATGAAGATAGAGTCATGCAACTTCTTAAAAAGTCTGATTACTCAGAAACAGAAAAAAACCCATTACAATCCAACATAAGAATTAATTAACAAAGTTATTAATGAAGCTAATTGTTTTGATTTAGCTCTTAAAAAAAAGATTAAAAGTCAGTAATCCAACACTACCACGGATTTACTGTCTTCCAAAAACTCACAAAAAAGATAACAGTATGCGACTATTATCAACAACATAGGTTCGCCATGTTACTTATTGGCAAAAAGGGTTTCAAAAAGTTTTCATCTTTGAAAAAAATTTGAAAGTAGAAGCATTAAGAATTCTCTTGAACTTATTGAATATATTAAAAACATTACTATCAATGATAGTGACATATAGTATCTTTTGATGTCACTTCTTGTTCACAAACGTCCCAACTGGGAAGATTTCTTCATTATTACAAGAATGGCTTACTTCAATTAATATTAATGAAGCTGAGATTCATGATCTACTAAACTTGTACTACAGTTGTATTGACCCAGAATACCTTCACATTTAATGGAAGATTATACACTCAAACACATGTTTAGCTATGGGTAATCCATTATCTCCATTCTTAGCTGACTTATATATGAGCAACTTAGAAATTCAAGTAACATCTACTCACTCAGATATATTTAAAGTATGGTACAGATATGTTGATGATATTTTTCTCCATCATACCCAAAGATAAAATTAATGAAGCCTTAGAAATTCTCACAGTCAAGATGAATCTATCAAATTTACTATGGAAATAGAAGATCAAGGACTCTTACCTTTTTTGGATTTAAAAATTTCCAAGTACCATAATAAATTGAATTTTGGTATTCATAGGAAAAATACACATGTGGACAATTACATCAAAGCTAAATAACTATAATCCAACATCACATCAACTTGCAGTATTCCATTGTTTAATCCACAGACTTATAAATGTACCTATGCTTGAACAGGAATATCAACTAGAATACCAACACATCTTGCATGTTGCAAAGATCAATGGCTTTAAAGAATCAACTATATTTAAAATAATTAATGAACATATATACAAAAAACCACATAAGTTCATTTACTACTTTAAAGAAACCAGAAAATACTGTTATCTACAAGAAGTTTACCTATCATCCTGTGGGCATTCAACAAATTTAAAAGAATTTTCATAATTATAATATAAAAATTAGCCCCAAAGAATAATTTCAACCTTAAGAACCTGCTCAAAAAACCTTTAAGCAACACTATTGATAAATTGAAATTATCTGGAATATATAAAATACCATGTGACAATTGTGAAGCATATTATATTGGAAGAACTAAGAGAAATTTAAAAACCCGTCAA
>CM060957.1:145378086-145398665 GCA_030765055.1 Mantis religiosa | reverse complement strand
AACCATTGTTTTCGTGAAATTTCTATATTGAATTGTTGTGTGGAATGCAATAGATATCTACTTAGTTGGTATACAAGATATAAGAAACACAAAGTTAGTTGACTCAGTTGAGAGGTTGCTGTTTTAAACCCCCAGACTTCTGCATTTTGACATGACCTTTTAGTGCACTTTCTCAGTTTTCAGGGAAATAAGGTCTGATTTGCAATATCATGACCTAAAGCTTTACCTATATAATGCATTAAATGGGCGCCTGGATAGCGCGGTGGTTTTGTTCCCGGCTAAAGGTCCCGAGTACGATTCCCGGCTCTGGGGTGCCGACTTTTAGCTGGCACTATCCACGCCTTCACCTCTGTCTAGCACATGTGAAGTATCCCCTACACCCAACGAGGTTCGGAGTCCACGGTATAGGCTGTAGGTCCTCTCGCCTCACCGTCATCTTCACTATCACTCTATCATTGGAGGTAATGGACACCGACCTCTGAAGGCGTCCACCTGAGAAATGGGTTCAGTCATCACGTAGTGGGGCGAGGTTACCCCGAAGGCCAAAGCTGCCATGGACAGTGTTGTTACCAACTGACCAATAATGCATTAAATAGAACAAAAGGCGACTACAAATGTCAAATAAAGTAACAGTCAATAACTCTGTATGTCTACATTCTAGCAAAACTTAATGGAAATAGCGGATGTTATCTACAGAAAGGCTTATATGCAAATGAGGTCATTCATCCAACATATACAAACATGGTCGAAAAAGTAGACCTATAATAATCGTCGCGATATCGCCAGTTACATTAAAGTGTGTTAACTCAAGTGAGAAACTCTGGCTCGCATTTCGGAGACGTCCGGTTCAAATCTCGTGGATAGATAGAATACCTGAATGTTGTTTTACTTTAATGATGTACTCCAGTTGCTAAGATAAATATCGGATTGGATGTTCATTGCTACGGTTCAAAGTACCTTCTTAGATCTAAAAAAGTAGGAAAATTAAAATTAATGATAATAGCCATTACTGTTATCTATCCACAGTGAAAGCAGGTAAATTGGACGGTATCCGAATATATTCCCATGACGTATAGAAGCAGAGGTTGCGTAGCACTAAGGCCTACATAGACAATGAAGAAGAAAGATAAAGGGATGACACCTAGATTAATAATTAATAATTACTGACCATCACACACCGAGACATGAGAAATCCTCAAACACATGCATTGCGGATGACCGCATAGTTAAGGCGACGTAAATGAAACGGAAATAAAGAAATGGATAAATAAAAATAGTTTTTAAATTTAGAATTTGCAGTTACTTAGAACTTCCAGTGACCTAAATATTTTTTCTCGTATGTGACTGGGTACTATGTTGCGACGTTTCCGAGATTAAAAGAGAGAAGAAGCAATATTTCGTATCGACCCTGGCGATACATCAAACAAAACAATTCCACTAGGGCACATGAATACATTATCTTTTCAATATTTGCTGATACGTGTTTCAGTTGTCAATGTTTGTTTGTAAAGAAGGCCATGACTTCCGCTATTTCGTGTGCTGAATTATGAAGTAGTAGGCCGCTCAAAGGAAAGTCTCAGACAGCCGACACAAGACGTAAGGAGGCGCTAGAGTACTTCATGTGCCACTTGTAGTAAATATGATGCATGGAAATACTTTTCACAACATAAATTAATTATTCTTAGACAATTCATCCAGAAAACATAAGGATCTTTGCTTATCAAAGCTCAAATTGCTACCTTTACATTCTTCTTCTTCTTCTTCTTCTTCTTCTTCTTCTTCTTCTTCTTCTTCTTCTTCTTCTTCTTCTTCTTCTTCTTCTTCTTCTTCTTCTTCTTCTTCTTCTTCTTCTTCTTCTTCTTCTTCTTCTTCTTCTTCTTCTTCTTCTTCTTCTTCTTCTTCTTCTTCTTCTTGTTCTTCTTCTTCTTCTTCTTCTTCTTCTTCTTCTTCTTCTTCTTCTTCTTCTTCTTCTTCTTCTTCTTCTTCTTCTTCTTCTTCTTCTTCTTGTCTTCTTCTTCTTCTTCTTCTTCTTCTTCTTCTTCTTCTTCTTCTTCTTCTTCTTCTTCTTCTTCTTCTTCTTCTTCTTATTATTATTATTATTATTATTATTATTATTATTATTATTATTATTATTATTATTATTATTATTATTATTATTATTATTATTATTATTATTATTATTATTATTATTATTATTATTATTATTATTATTATTATTATTATTATTATTATTATTATTATTATTATTATTATTATTATTATTATTATTATTATTATTATTATTATTATTATTATTATTATTATTATTATCATTATCATTATCATTATCATTATCATTATCATTATCATTATCATCATCATTATCATCATCATTATCATCATCATCATCATCATCATCATCATCATCATCATCATCATCATCATCATCATCATCATCATCATCATCATCATCATCATCATCATCATCATCATTATTATTATTATTATTATTATTATTATTATTATTATTATTATTATTATTATTATTATTATTATTATTATTATTATTATTATTATTATTATTATTATTATATTATTATTATTATTATTATTATTATTATTATTATTATTATTATTATTATTATTATTATTATTATTATTATTATTATTATTATTATTATTATTATTATTATTATTATTATTATTATTATTATTATTATTATTATTATTATTATTATTATTATCATCATCATTATTAATTCTCCAAATGAACTACCCCTATTTCACCAGTAATATTTGTTAGGGTTCTAGTTACAAAAACACCTAAATACTGAATACCAAATGGCTGAACATGATAATAACTTTTTAAAAATGTGGCCAATAAAGTTCTCAAAGGCTGAAGTGCAACATTTTTAAAGAAAACGTTAATGAACGGTGTCTGATGATCTGCATTACAATGTGAAAGATGTTGAATAAGATTATATCTCTTTTTGGAATGAAAATCACACATAAATATTAAGTGTACAACACTTTCATCTGTGCTGTCACATTTAGATAGGTGTTCACCAGGAGGGTCTATATGGAATCTTCGAAAGTAAGTTTCGAATTTCCCATTTCCGGTAGCAAAATGGGTCAAAATAAATTTAGGTGAAAAGTACGTGCAGCTTACACGGTCATTAACAGTAGGAAGAAAATAAATTTCGAGTGATTTGTCCTTTACCGCTATTTATCCAAGTGCTGTTCCACATTTCAAAAAATTCTTTTTTTTTTAGTGTTTTACTTTTAAAAATGTGATTGTAGACTCTTTAAAACTGAATTCCTTTTAGAATAATGCGTAACGTTTAGCAATTTCATTTGCCCTCTCATTGCCATATGACCTCTAACACATGTGATACACACGTGGTTGGAGTTTGTTATAATATCGTTACTTATTTTGGTAGCAAATGAATATGTAGTGTATTTATCCCCGATTTGATTCAATGCAAAAAGTTCGGCTTGGAATAGAGAGCAATTAGGTACAAGTATGTATCCTCTATAAAGCAACTCCACATTGTTTATATCGAACATTACAAAAGCACATCTAACACGAGCTGGATTCTTTGGATGATCAGAATATCGCGAGCCATCTATATAGATGTTGTAGTTGTCCCGCTGACAATGTAAAATACAACAGGATGTCCAGTTTCCAAGAATTGAGATCTGGGATGAAAGTCGAATTCAGGAACTAGTAGGGACCCTTGAAAACCTTTCTTTAGGTTATATATCTTTGGACCTGAAACTGCCGATAAACATAAAGGTTCAATGCCTACGATTAGAAGTGTAGTATCTGTGGAAATCGTTCTATATCCCTTGATGATTCTGAGTACAATCCCCTCAGCGTTTATTTAGTACATCTTGGAATACAGTACAAGAGGTTTGATAGCTATAACGTATAATATCTGCTTATATTATAAGTACATTCTCTGCCCCTAACTTACAAATAGAGGCACCATTATATTTCGCAAACATTCTGTAACAACGTATCAGAAAACCTTGAGGCACTATAAGCCCCAAAGCTTCTTTGGAAACTTTTTTACCTCTGAACACAGTGCAAACCTGATTAAATTTCAATGTTTGTATTTGACACCAAAATTCTGACGAAGTACATAAAAATCTGCATTCTGACTTTTCCATGCATAACATGTGAATGTGGAGTCCTCTTCTTTTAAATTCATGTATATACAGAGTGTCACGAAATTCGACCGACAAACATGGGAGCTGATTACATAATTTTGAACTTTTCGATACGGAAAGCTTTTTGCTGCAGTGTTTTGTTTAAGTGCTAGGTGAGTTAATGTCAGGTCATGCGGCTGCAAGTCTTTACCAAGAACAGTTCCGAGACCTAAAGGCTCCTCATCACTCTAAATTTGCCGCATTGAACATAGACTACCTGAAAGAGGTTCCTTGCATAGACGAGGTCAAAGACAGCCACGTTACGTATGAACTTCTGAGAACGAGGGAAATGTGTTGCGGTGCATTGAGAACAATGCTGCAAATAGTACTGGCGCCATCGCTCGACAATTGCACCTGAGTCGTAGCACAGTGGAAAAAACTCTGCTGGAAATGTTGTTGCACCCTTTCACCTTGAACATTTTGTGGCGTGTACAGTTATTGCTGTGCTGACGAACCTGATCACAACTAAATAAAAGTTTGGATAGAGGAAAATTATATATATGAGAGGAGGGTATTATGGAATACCATTTATGTTTATAACATTAACAAGAACGGTTTTTAAATAAAAATCGTAAACCATTATATGTACAAGCCATAACTAACTGTGATGAACTGTCACTTAAAAAAAACCTGCTATTCATTTTATTGTAATAAAACAATGCATTTACAAAAATGTTTCAATTTTAGGTTAATATGAAATAGTCAGGTATTATGGAACACGTGGTTTAAAACATTGCAAAAGTAATTTTATTTCATAAAATATGCAACATGATTGGTCTAGAATAGACAGATAACCAGAAACAAATGTTTATAGTCTTAGATCATAGACCAAGTCTGGTTTGTTTGCATTTCAATGAATGTAGTTTTCAAATATATATATATATATATATATATATATATATATATATATACTATACTAATTATATACTATTATATACTAATTATACAAAATATACTAGCGATAATTGTTTAGCTATTAATATTACGCTTATAACCCATTTTAACTACATTTTTATTCATACATTTTGTGCGGTTATTAGGAACGTGATACTTTTATGTTGGGTATTAAGAAATACCTGATATTCCACAACACACGATACTGCAACTTGAACAATGAACCCTTAAAGTAACCTAAAAAATGACCATAATATGACAAATTACAATTCCTTTAGTGTATCTTACGCTTAACATCAGTATTCAAGTCACATATGTACTAGCGGGTTAAAGTACTTGAAAGTTTGCCTGCAAAAGCTTTTGAATATCACAAAACACACTTTATTCTGTAGCGAGTGAAACGAAAACAACAAGCTGTCAACTCTCACTGCCGTGCATTATGGGGGTCTTTCTTGACTACTTCCTGGCATCCGACAATATAGCAAGTACTAACAAAGCCAAAATCTCGGTATTCCATATTTCTCAACTGTTCCATAATAACCTCCTATCTCTCTCGCTATATATATGTGTATGTGCGTGTGCGTGCGTGTGTGTATGTGTGTACGCGTGCGTGCGTGTGTGAATGTGTGTATGTTTACCAAAATTAGGCTGTAAAATGCATTCATTAACAGAAATTTGTTAGCAGAATTTAGAAAGAAGGGCGAATAGCAAATAATACAGGATACACGACAATAAGTAGGTCAACATTTAAATACAAAACCGTTTCTATCTTGAAAATACAATTGACATTATTAACATTTTTTTTAATTTACGTCCTCCAACGTTAAGTCATCGGACGGTGCGAGGAATGAATGAAATAATGCTCAAATAAGTCCAGGTTCCATAGAGCTTAGAGTTACCCGAGATTCGTCTCTCAGGATAAGCTAAAACTCTCAGAAAAACCTTATCCAAGTAACTCACCCTTGCCGAGACTCGAACTTGGGATCTGTTGAACATGAGGCAGACACGCTACCATCCACGCTACCGAGGCGGGCTATTAACAGGGCGTATTAGAGTTAAAGCTAATTTATGAAAGAGGTTAATGGATTATTTATCAGAAATATAAACGACTTATATACAAACAATGAATGCCGTTTGAAAATAACAGCTGAATAGAACACTAATTATTCTGCGCTTAAAAAAATATGCAAACTTAGTCCAATGTTATTTAAGGTATTCACAGATCACTTCCTAAAAGAGAGAGGAAAATTAAAAAAAAAACTGGCCAATATTAATAATAAGGAAGTACAAGGGTTAGAAATTATTTACAGATGATGCCACTGTAGGTTCCACTTCCGTTGTGGGACTGAGCAAAATATTATGTAGGTATCTTTTTATTTGTTGCATTTATACTCCGCCTTCAACTCCAATGGTCATATCGGCGGCCGTTCTCCTTTGGAACATATCGAAGTTGTTAACTCGTATTCTTTGGGGTTTAATCATTAGATCACGCACACATTCGCACTCTAATTCATACTCTGGGGAAGATGATGAATTATCTTAGTCGGAGAAAAATCCCCACCGCCACGGCCGGGAATCGAACCCGGGACCCCTAGCACGACAGGCAAGTGCTCTACCAACTAAACTACGGTGCCAGTCTTAGTAGGTATTGTAAAGAATGGAGATTGAAGATAAACATACATAAGTTAAAAACCTTATATTTAGGAAAGATGGAAACTGACGTTTTATTTATGTAGACTTATTTAACTAATGAGGCTCTCAATGTTGGGCGTGAAGGATCATTTAATTTTGTTCAAAGGTCTCTTTATAGGTTTGAGGTTCTATTACGTGCCGCAAATTTACAACAAGAGACCACACCTTTTACTTCCCTTCCAAAGGAAGCCATGCAAATCACTTTCATCCATCTCCAAAACCCGCCTCTGTAGCGTGGTGGTAGCATGTCTGTCTCATGTTCAAGAGGTCTCGAGTTCGAATCTCGCTCAGGGTGAGTTACCTGGATAAGGCTTTTTCCAGGGTTTTCCCTTATCCTGAAAGACGAATGTCAGTTAACACTAAGCTCTACGGACGCTGGGCTTATTTGAGCATCATTTCACCTATTCCATTCATCGTCCGATGTGACTTAACGTTGGAGGACGTAAATTTAAAAAAAAAATCCATCTTCAAAGAAAAGAAAATAATCCATCGCTCTCCATTCGCTATGGACCCGAAAATTCCGGAATAAAAAGCTAGTGTATTAGCCATACCAGGGAAGGCAGAAGCTGACCTAGTAAGGTAGTGTAGCTTAGATTCTGTAATTTTCTTAAATACCATACCTTTGTTGTATCCTATTTCTTCTGCTGTTCGGAGAAGATTCGGCACTGCGACCAGTCTGTACTATGCCCCAAGTGGGGAATCCTCGGGAGGAAGGATGAAGCGAGAGGAGTCTGAGGACGGCCGACGTAAAGAGTCACGACATCGCAAAGAGCAGCGTCCCTACTATCCAACAGTTGGAAACTCTCCAGCAGGCCAGTACAACTGGCATCCCGCCAACCGCGGCCCTGAAACTGCCCACTAGGCCTTCCTATCGGAGCATATCTTCCTCTAATGTAGTGCCGAGACACCCGCCGACACTTCTACCCTGTAAGAGACCAGCAGGTGACAGATGATAAGAAATGACAATGGATGTGAAACGGAGGGCTTCGTGGGATATAGTGAACCATTCACCTGGCAACCCGAGAAAAACCTGAGAAAGTACCATGGTAGGCCGGCCACAGTAATCAAAACCGGACCTCTCGATTACGGGTCACAGACAAAACCGCATTATCTATCCCGCTCGGTTAACACCAAGTTTGTTGTCCAAAGAATATAAAACACTGACTAATTCATAGAAGGTTTTGACAACCAAATACTTCAGTACATACAGCTATAGAATATGTATTGGACCTTATTGCTTTTCACACACTTCTGCAATATTTTATAAATGACTATCAAAGGATCTAAAACTACATACGATTCGTAAAAAGATCTATTTTCATTTCTTAGACAATTCGTCTTTTGTTTTCTTCAATATTAAATCATAATCTATGTATATGACTTACAACCAAATGTAATAGGCCCTTATTTCAATGTGTATTCACTGCCAATTGGTTTATTTTCCTTGGCATGTACAGCAAATTCTTTGTAAACGAGTTTTAAGATTTAGGAATTTTGGGATTTAAATTATAAGCTGCTTTATAGTCCACGTCCTTCAGGGTAAATTGGTCCTTCCAATGATGAAAATTATTAAAGTCATGCACACAAACACACTCTCTGGGTGATGTTAGTGCGATATTGAACATCTACCGAAGCGTCCGGTTGGTTGTTGTGAGGATATGCTGCAGTTTAGTGTAATTAATGAAACGTGCATTTTAAAACTGATGGACTTGTGTCACTTTTCCTCAGTGGAAGTTACATTTTCATGGAATATTGCTGCAGGAATATGGATTGCCTACACGCCGAATGATTTCCAAAGTACACTCGTTCATCTAAAGCTCCCACAGAAGCTGTGATCACCCCCATTCGTTACTTCCTCCCCTGCTTTCTGAATTTAAAGCTTCCGTCACAAACTTATGGCCAGCAATTTTAAACACCCTGGGCCTCCAATCTGCAATTGTTTTAATTGTTTGTCTGTGACCATCCCGGTTCATTATTACTTTCTCTGCTACATAAGTCCAGTAAGTAGATAAAGTACTTATTGCATTCCACCCTTAAGTATGATATAGGGATTTTACTGCAAAAACTTGTTTTGAGATCCCTTTCCCCGAAAACTGACTTTTAGAATTACGTTTGTTGTATGTGTGTGTCCTTGAAATACAATGTTAGTTAAAACTCAACATTGTTATTTTAGTTCCCAGATTACATTTTACAGAGAGAACTTTTGAAAATGTTTTTTTTTTAAATATTATAAATGAATAATATTTATTTGGTGCATTTTCTGGAAATAACTTGTGAGCTCTCCTACATTCGGTAGCGATGCTGTATAATGCAATAACCTCCTTTCTTAAATGACAGCCCTGCAAACGTATGGATCCATTTAAAACAATTTTAAGGTCCATTTATGATTTTTCTATTCCCTTGTATCCTGTCACAGGTTTCTCAGCCTCGCGATCTTACGCCAATTTTTGAAGCAATGTATCTCCCTCAACGATGGTGCTGCCCCAAGTAGTAGTGGTGATCTAGCTGAAATCTGAAGCACAGTCCTACCTCAAGGTATGCATGAGTGCGTAATAAAAAAAGGATTAGAGCGGAATCTAAGTTTGAAACAAAAGTGGCCAACTAGTGGAAACTAATCTGAATATAAATATTCGGAGTTACATTTCAGTGTTATACTGAGCGAAAACACGTGATTTTATAATTGAGGCACGAAATGGCAACTCATTCAGCTACGTCTTGCTCCATCGGCGACCTAACACACGTGTTCAAGATTCAGCCTAGAATGTCCTGCTCAGCTACCACAATTCTCCTAATAGCTTCTCCTTCTGCTAATGACTCTAAGACTCCCACTACTATTATGTATTTCAAATGGGAAGGTGTTTGCAATTGAGCTCTACTAGGTGAGTAACAACCAATCGGAGTCCTGCGATGTTGTTGTATTGCACTCCCATTAAGTGGTGTGTGAGGAGCGCAAACCTAATCAATCTGTATGAAATACTATTCGAGCTAAGAGAAAAATACAGATTTTGCCAAAACTGATCCATGTGGAAGGTAGAGAGTAATATATCTAACATAACCCTGAAAAACCCCATACTTTTAACTCAAATAGTTTTCCCAATACAAATAAATAAATTAGATACCATTATATTATAACAATGTATTGCGACGTAAGCACTGTAATGAATACCATTATTGGTTGGCATGTATGTGTGAACGTATATTTGACATTACTCGGAGCTGAAACGTCAACATTTGACATGACTTGGTGAAAGAAATGTGTACCTTGAATAAGCCAAGGTGCTTGTTAAATTCGAGAAGAGGAAACGATACACTTCCTGCTGGTCTGGCAGAACATGTCTGGTCACATATCTTTGTTTAGGAATGGTTCGTAATCTATTTATTCTAGAGAGTTCAAAGCAGTATTATTCAGTTACTCTTCCATGCAAAAGTATACCAGCTGGATCAATGAGGCGCAATCCACCTGCCCCCCCCCCCCCCCCCACCCTTACTACTGCAAGAACAATCCAATTGAGTTAATGTGGGCTCAAATTATGTTGCCAACAGAAATAATATTTTTAAATTGACTGACGTTGAACGACTTATTCACAAAGAAATTGACAAGGAACACAACAAGACTGGGAAAACTGCGTGAGACAGATAAACTACAAGAAGATAACTTTTGGAAGGAAACAGCACGTAACGAGATTTTGGAACCTATCATCATAAATTTGCAGTACTCAGACGTTGAAGACAATGACAATGACGAATTATCTGTTAACGTAAGTAACATTCACAGCTATACGGATGCACCGCTGGTATTTCTGTTGGATTAGAAAAATAGGTAATTGTTGAACTATGATTAATTTGAAACTAAATATTTAAACCATTTCCGTAGTATACGAATATCCATGTTGCAACTGTGATTTCAGCAACTGCATTATTATAAAACTTTGGAAAAATCAGAATGCGTTCCCTTACGTCTAGCGCCACGAACACTCGCAAGTGTGCGAGAGAGAGTGAAATATAAGAAGAGTGCCCGCCTCGGTAGCGTAGATCGTAGCATGTCTGCCTCACGTTCAAGAGGTCCCGAGTTCGAAACTTGGTCAGGGTGAGTTACCTGGATAGGGTTTTTCCGGGGGTTTTCCTCATCCAGAAAGACGATTGTCGGGTAAGTCTAAGCTCTATGGACTCCGGACTCATTTGAGCATCATTTCACCCATTGCATTCATCGTCCGATATGACTTAACGTTGGAGGACGTAAATTATATATAAAGAAGAGTGGGGATAACGAAGTGGCAACGGTGAAGGCCCTAACGCATCTGATTCTCAACAGGCAAGAACTCTTCCCATTTAAAACACATAATAGCTTCTAATTCGACGTTGAAATACGACACTGAAATTCACTTCTCTCTATAAGTTTATCAGAAATGCTCTCACATATTCCACGAATTGCAAGCTAACCTGGGTACCTAATCTGGCAACTATAGACATCTTTCTCGTTAACGTAACAGACCAAACGACTTCTGCGAATTGGCCAGAGACCAGCCCTCGCTAACTACCTTACTTAATGACATCTTATCCCTATCCAAAATTATCTGCCAAACCTACAACTTTTTAAATAAGCTTGTCTAAATTTAGTTTATACAGCTAACAAATGATAGAGTGGTAAAAAGCTTCACGTGAGTGCAACATATCAAATTTGTGGAAAAAGCCCCTTTTGCATGTTTTTATGTATGGCTGCATTTCTGCCTGTAAACGGCATAGCTCTAAAACCAAATGTTCCACAAATACTAAACTTGGTATTTGAATTCGGCAGCTTCCACGGACGCGATATGAAGATTTTCAACAAAAATCCCTACCCCTTCGAACTAACGTTTACATATAAAATTATAAGTTCGTTATATTTTGTTTTGTCAAAAAGATTTCTAATAGTTTTAAATAAAATACTATAGTTTAAGATTTAAAAATAAATCTTACTTCTGGAATTATTTGGGAATAACCAATGGAAATCCCTCTAGTTTTAATAAATTTTTGAAACTGATAAATAGTAACACAGTAATAGTAATTTTTTGAAACTAATAAATAGTAACAGGATCTGCACATTCTCGGTCAATGTCCGACAGATGCTACGGATACACTCGTTGGAAAGTTCTCAACCTCGCAGGCTTCTCTCAGCTAGGTCGAGTTCTCCCCCACTCAACCAGAGAAAAGCCTTTAGAATTTCTATAGCTAGATCGGTTCCACCAGAGGGAAGAGTTCTTTGAGCTCGTGGAGTTTACCCCCATCCTACCAGAAAGGACCCTTTTCTGAGCCGTCCACCTGTATGGCTGTGCATACAATCTTGGAATCGTTAGATATCTGCTAACCTACAATCAAGGAAAGTGCTGCCCAGGTTGAGATTAATAGACATAATGTAAAAGTTGTGTTGATTCGTTATCAGTTCTTACTTGACATCAGTTAATAAAGTAATTATGTCTTATATTTGCTCCAGCTCTTCCATATGTGCTTCGACTGCTTCTAAATTGAGTATATTCGGGTGTTTTCATTCCACTGACATTTATAGCATGGTGACTCTCTGGAATTATTCCCGAGGAGCCAACGGTACCGCAGAAAAAGTATTATGAGCTGTGACAAGGTAAGCTTAGGTTTAACATTGTAAGAATTTATATATGATTTGAAATATTTTGCAATATTTTTGGCTTTATGTCAAACAAAGAGTTATTGAAATCGCGTGATCAAAGTGATAATTAAATACCACAGAACGTCTAAAGCAACTATAGTGTGAAACTTTGGAATTCAAATACTTAATCTTTCCCATGACAAAGCTAGATGTGTGTATCAAATAAGTTGTAATTAACAGGACCATTTAGACGAATTTGTTAGGGCTGATTTCAAAGGTATATCTTAAGTATATCTATGTATATTTGTTTTAACGAAGTCCATTTGTAATATAAATTTACCTAATGACCATTAAACATTTTGTTTCTGCAACCCCCCCCCCCACCGTCAATTTCGAATTAGCCCAGGTAGGACTAGGCAAAGTGCTTAGAGACCTTTCTTAGATGTTCTGTGCATCCAAAGTTCTCTCTCTTTGAATATAGGTTTCCTTCACTCGCCCTCCCACGTTGTTCCAGTCTTTTTCTTGGATTTATTCTCTTGGCCAACTCGCCGCTTATGCACCTTCATTATAAAAACGTCCCTGTCTAGAATTATTATTATTATTATTATTATTATTATTATTATTATTATTATTATTATTATTATTATTATTATTATTATTATTATTATTATTATTATTATTATTATTATTATTATTATTATTATTATTATTATTATTATTATTATTATTATTATTATTATTATTATTATTATTATTATTATTATTATTATTATTATTATTATTATTATTATTATTATTATTATTATTATTATTATTATTATTATTATTATTATTATTATTATTATTATTATTATTATTATTATTATTATTATTATTATTATTATTATTATTATTATTATTATTATTATTATTATTATTATTATTATTATTATTATTATTATTATTATTATTATTATTATTATTATTATTATTATTATTATTATTATTATTATTATTATTATTATTATTATTATTATTATTATTATTATTATTATTATTATTATTATTATTATTATTATTATTATTATTATTATTATTATTATTATTATTATTATTATTATTATTATTATTATTATTATTGTTGTTGTTGTTTTGTTGTTATTATCATCATCATTTCATAATAATATTAGTCTTTCAGCAGCTTTCAGAGTTTCATGTGATACTTGCAATCCAATATTATACATAATCGGACTAGTTACTGTTTTATTGTTCATTTAGATTTTAGATAAAATGATGATTTGGATCAAAGTAAGTACAAAGCTGACAACAAAACAAAGAGGTTAACTAGACAAATGAAGCATGACTATTTGAATTGTGAAGGATAATGGGACTGCTATGAGAAATAACTTAATCATAAAAAAGATAATGGATTGTAAAAGGTAATCAAAGCAAGTTGATTTATTAAACATATGCAAATACAAAGCTTAATTGACATGTGATTGAACTTGAAACCGAGGTTGGTAATCATGGAATGCTGTAAAAGTATTATCGCAGTGGTGCGATAAAACACAGCTTTTTATTCAGGTCTTGTGTTAAAAATGTGCAAATAAAGTACACATGAACTTTCAGTTCAGCTTCATCTCATTGGTCCCACATAAACACGGGTGGTATTGGACCAGGAAATGGTATCAGGTCAAATAAGATATTATTAGAGTTCCTCAAAACAACCGTTGTAGTAGGGAAGTTTTTGAACGAGGGTTGCATATTGTCTGCATGCAGTTCACAGATATTGCGTACGCAGTACAATACTATAATATCAATTTATAGTACAAGTAAGACATTTCTGACGAGTTTTATACTTATTGTGGCACCTTTGCCATAAAAGCAAAATTGAGAATTCATCTGAAATTTCGTATGCTTATACTTTTCAAACCATTCACTTTACATTACCCAATATACGCTTTTTGCTTAAGATTCATTTCCAATTAAACTACACTTAATTTAGCTATAAAATGCGAAATCAACATTCCAATGCTTATTCGTAGTATCAGGTACTTACCATAAAAAGAAAAGGAATAACAAGAAATAGATTTCAAGTACCTTAGCTACAACCTCTAAACTCTAAACTCCAACTTGGAATATAAGAATAACCGCTAAGACTATAAAAATTTAACTAATTCATGTGACTTTTCTACTCACGTCGCTTATTTGTGGATATACAAATTACCTTGCAAAAGTTTATTTTTTCATCTATTTCCATTTTAATACACGCAAACTTTCTCACAAATAGATACAACTATATTATAAATGAAATGAAGTAACGACAGTCAAATGTTTAGCAACTTGATGCTATACACTGGCCTTTAAAATTTACGAGGAACAACGGAATGTCTACAAGACCTTAAAGAATCAACAAAAATATGAAACTACTTCAGGCATTAAAAAGGATTGTAAGCCAGAAAAAGGATTATTTGGAATGAACTGTGTGTACTAAAGGGATCTACGCCTTTTATGTAGTACACTTTTCGTACAAAATTATGCACCGTATTTTAATCAAAATCGTTACGCGAATTTTTCCGAGAGTCAGATGTTTCGAAACATGCTCCGGTAAGATGTACTTTGGATTAGAGAAATTTCCTTGAAAACCTTCGATTCACATCTTTGGAAGATATGTATAATTGTTTATATGTGTTGTGCGTTTTAATTAGATTTAAGGATACATTTTCCCTGCAGGGTGTTTCTATCTCGTATAGTTTGTAGTAATGTAAAACTACAAAAAATAAGAAAGATAGAGCCAGAATGAAAAATTCAACGGCATATCCGGGTTTTGAACCACGGATCTGCCTGTCGTTGTCCAGCTGCTCTTAAACATTGAGCTACCATGGCCAATGTCCCACTATGACATTAAATTCTCCAACTGACTAGCGTTTTTCCGGTAAACCACTAGGAATTCTCATAAACACATGAGACAAATACCTTAATGACGACTTAGTATGCTGTAAGTACTTTAAGGCTAGCACTTTATAGTTCGGACCACTATTAGGTCAATTAATCTAAATCAATTGTTCTTTCATACTAGCCATGTGTAGGTCGAACACAAATTATATAAAGAAACTTTACTTTGTTCATTAAACATTTAAAATCTGCATTTTAATAGTCAGCAAGCAACGTTCAAACATTTTGCATTTTAATACAAATCGTTAGGGTCAACTTTGAGAAAATAAAAACTAACCAAAAATAATACTATATAAAGAGCAACATGAGGTGCTAGATTTTCTTTCACTTATCGAGGTTCAACCCTGACACACACACATATGTACACAAACACACACATGCATATACAAATACACACACATACACACATACGTACATGCACAGGGACGCTTTTTACAAAACCTATAGTTGGAGCGAAGTTTGTATATGGACTTTTTGGTTTCAATAAAGTATTTCCTTTGGCTCCTATGGTAACAAGGAAATGGAGAAAATGAAATGCAATCTGCTCCTTTATTTGTGTTCCCTGATCTAAAATAATATTCTATATTATATGTCATGTAAAACAACATATTGTTCTTCTAATAATGCGATTCGGTGAGTTAATTTATTAACGTCGACACTGCACATGAGCAAAAGTACGAGATGAAATCCAAAGTTAAATGAACACGAAGAGACGTGTTCCAACTTTTTAACCCCCCTATGCAGGTATGTAGAGACGGCACAAACACGACGGCAATTACAGAAAACCAAGTTTAATCCTAACCACAGCAAAGCTTGCAGTTGGCGGATCTACCGAAGGGAAGAATATTTTGGGCGAGAAAGGATATGGGTCCGCTTTGTGGTCGGGAAGCCATTAACCTGGTCTGGCATCCAGGTGGTGTCAGATGTGGGACCAGCGTACAGGGTAACTAAAAGTATAAGTGGCGAATATGCAGAGCAACTAAAGGAAATACTCGTGTATACAGAAGTGTCGACCGCTGTTTAAAGCTCTTTCGTTTAAAGTATTCCTTTACATATTAAGCAATGCGCATTATGGACCGATTTCACTTATTATATTGTAAATATGATAGATAATTAACCCTCATACCAATTATCGCAATTCAGAATACGATTTTGTCATCGTTTTTATATCGGTTAATACCTAGTAGATACTGCTAGTACTGCATTTCATCTGAAATAACGATATGAAAACTGAAAGAGAATGCAGGTTTTGATGTCTATTGAAAAAGGAAACAATATTTTTAGTATATGGTGCCTGTGTGAGTATTATTGTGAATTAATGATGTAACTAAGACTTTGAAGAAAATCCTTGAACACAAAATTGCGCATCAGGTTGTAAACGTTTGACCTGCTTACTCTTCTTAAAACGGCTCCAGTAATTTTGTTTAAACATAAGTTTTATTGTTCAGTATGACAAACACGACATTTCTTGATTTTGCTGAGAGTAGTCTGTGAAGGCTTCTTCACCTGATTTATATTTATATAACTTTTTATCAAAGGTAAACCTTAAAAGATGGGCGAATAAAACACCAAAATACATAAATCACGTTACAACACAAAAATTAGGTGAAAATTGAGTACTGCCGCAGTAGCCGTTTTCGAGATTATCGAAACGTGCATTATGACTGTAAGGCTGATCCTACCCTAAAATATCAATTCCTCTTCTTTCCCTTTCTTATATTTTTATACACTCAAACATAACATTTTTATCCAAATATATCTCATTCCATGGAATTCGCACAGAGGCGTTGTTGACAGCGACTAGCTCAGGGGGACCTTAAATGGGATGAGTTCTGGTTCTGAGCGAATGAGATACGTTTGCGTGCTCAGCTTTGCCATCTTGATACCCTACTCATTTCTTATTTCCCTGTCTCTCGTACACTATAGTAGATCATGCGTCTACTTGGCGCTGGACACCAAACTTCTATAATAGTCCAATTGTTAAAATAACAATTGAAGCAAGCTTACATGCATATTATGTATATCTTTTAAATGATATAATTACAAATAAATTATTTAGAAATTACCAGATTTTTTCTAATCCAACGAAACTGGTAATGAAGTTGACCATTACGTATTGGTACAAACGTCACTTGATGTCAAGAGACAATCTGTCATGGTCATTATCTTCATCGTCTGAGTGTTGTATATTTGTGATGATAAACTTCAAAACTTCGTCACGTCTTGTTCTTGTAGTTTTTGTATGTCTCACGAAGTTTTTCCAGTTATGTGTCACCTTTCCAATTTCTTTGTGAATAATTCAGTCAACGCCAGTCAGTTTAAAAGCGTTATTATGTCTGCACCCTGTTTTACACGGTCTCATTTAACAGTGGTAAGGGACAGACGGATTACCTCGTGTGCCATTTCAGTTACATGTTGATCTAGCTGATACACTTTTGCCTGTTTTTTTAAAAAATACAGATTTGAGCTATGTAGGGAAATAAACATCCTCCAGAATTACGAAGCAAATATAAAATATCATTTGATGGCTCACGTTCTGCAGATACAGCATTCTGCAGGTTAACAGGAAGTAAATTATTTGCTCTATATCTAATTTAATAATCACCTTTGCCGTTCAACTTAATTATCTGAGCACATCATTGTCAAAATTTTACATTTCATTCTTAGTAATTACAAATATATGCATAGACATACATACCTACCAGTAATGATGGTTATTTCGGTGCTTACGTCGCAGGGCGTCATTATAATATGTTGGTAATCTATTTATATTATGAAAACGATTTAAGCTAAAAAATATATGGTTTTCACGATTGGGTTGAACATTACTCCATAAATTCCGCGAATCACGTTTTGTAAAATTTTAAGAACTTAGCACAAATGGATTTCTTGGTGCTGGTCCACACCCCATTTAAGGACAATATAATATGACAACAACGTCAGGACTCCGAATGGTTGCCAGCCTGGTAGCATTCAAGGACAAACATCATCCCATTTGAAGGTGGTCAAAATACAGTTTGACATGTTCACGCACGTGCTTGAGTGCTGATAGTTTTTTTATTATTATTTTTAATCAGGTCAGAGATGAAGGTTTGCTGCTGGTACTTGTACTATGAAGGCAAGCCTAAGCAACCGTTACAATCATACTAGCGTTTCAGGTGACTTCAGCAGTGAGCGGCAGAAGAGACGTGCACTTTGTATTTTTTGACTCGCAAAGTATCGTGATAAGTTCACAGGAACGCATTTGCAGGAGGTTATTGCGGATCTTATAATACGCGATGCAACTTGCTGAGCGGGATAGCTCAGGTGGTTTCGTCTGTGGCCTAGCTTTGATTCCCATGGCCGATCTACGTGACCCGTGGTTATTTCGGGGTCTTCCCGGGTCGCTAAACGATTGCTCGGTAGACTAATTACATCCCCCGGATTTCCTGTCCCTGCATTTCATTTACATTATCATTTCACGTCATATCTAATCTGATGGTCTCTTTCAGGTTAGAAGTGTCAGCTGGTGTCTCGGCGGTGCATGGCAGGATGATATGCCGGTACGTCGGTTGTCGGTCTTCGAACCTGCTGGTGGGACCATTTCGGGCCCAACTGCGTGGACCACTGAGGGGCCTGTAGAGGGGCTTGTCCGTTGTCCTGGCCTGCTGGGGAGATCTAAGTAAAATGAAAGGACCCTGCCCTTGGCACCTTTTTGGCTCCTTAGGACGGTCGCCCTATGTTTTCTCTCACCTCAACCTTCCTCCCGGGGTTGCCCCACTAGGGGACGTAGGTACAATGCATCCCGACTGGTCTCCGTGCCGAATCCCCTCCGTAGTAATCCTAGTCTTATCCTAATAGGACCTATGCCCACTTAGCATTATGAGGAAAGTTAGGAGCTGTCATAGTTAGCAATCATGGCCAAGAAATCCAACATTCCGTTTGGAGTATGTGTGATTCCATTAACTCCCCATCTCACCTGTTGGGTTACCGGGCGTGGGATTGGCGTTTCCATTGTTATCCTATACAAATCCTAACTTAACCAGATATTATTTTATTAGTCATTATGTTAAATTTAAGGTATTCTAATAATTTAAAAGTGTTCATCATACAGGACTGTTTTTCTTTTTCTTCTTCTTCTTCTTCTTCTTTTTCATTCTTCTTCTTAGCTTTGGTAAAAGTAATTCTTCAAAGAACGGTTAGAAAAGTTCCAGAGAATGTTTATTTGGTATCGAAGATTACTGGTCCACATTTTGGTAGCAATTAACGCAGCATTTGAATTTGTTTTCATAAAAGGTATGAAATGGATAAATTTTAGGCCACTCTATTTGTTAAACATAAACTGAACAACAAGAAGGTGAAAGTTCGATGTCTATGAGTTCTCTAATACTTACTTATTCACGTGAAGTGCTCCAGGGGCAGATAGCATAGCCACAGTGGCCCTTTGGGGTTTCCGTCATACCCTGTGGGGAGTGTCCGGACGTTCAGATAAGAGAAGCAACAACAAAGATTTAGTATCCTGCTGCACACCTTCTCCCTATCTCAACAGGGGTGACCAAGGCGTGCGCCTATAACAAATCCCTTTCTCAAATTACGTTATATTACATGGCTGCGTGTCGTTGGTACAACTTTGAAAATAGAGTGACAATTTAATTAATTTCATTTAACTTCCTCCTTTCTTTATTAAATTGTTATAAAATGATCTAGAATACATTTATGATGATACTTTCTTTACACCTCAGTTCTTGTTCTTCTTCTGCACTTCAGGGATTAGGCATTTCACATTCTTTCTATTTCCATGTTTTTCTAGGACATCTTTTCCCTGCTGGTTTGTATCTATTAATTAAAACAGGTATCCTTTCTTCACTCATATGATTCATGTGCTCTTTCCATTTTTCATTCTCTCAAATTTTGTCATGTAATTTATAAATATTCAGTTCTTCTCTAATTGTTTTATTTTTATTAAGTCCAGTGTCCTCCTTCAATTGTTCTTAAAAATCTAATTTCTACTGTCTGAATTTTCTTTCTGTCGATTTTTTACGATTCACTACCATACATGATCACAGAAAACCACCTGGTCCTATAAAAATTTAGTTTTGTTTGCTTACTTGTACTTTTTTAATAAATGTTTAAATTATATTCACTCCCATGATGTAATTTATACACAGGATGCTGTAGGTACTCTTCACTATGTTGTAATATTAGAATATTATCTGCGATTACACCTTAGTTGTATCTTATTGTAATTTCTTATAGCTCCAATTATTTCCAAACAATTTGGCCATTCTCC
>CM060957.1:145240586-145373086 GCA_030765055.1 Mantis religiosa | reverse complement strand
ATCAGCTTCCCTGGCATAATGAAGCGTTACATATTTCTTTACTAAACCATCCCCTTCCCATTACTGCAAAAAACCCACAGAAAAAGAGTTTTATTTCAGATTCGTCTGCAGTTTCCAGAGTGAAAGTTTCTCGGAGAAAGTCTGTCGCAATCGATGCTGAAAATTCCTGCCTGAAATGCATTCAGGTGACGAGGAGCGCAAAAAGAAAGGAAACAGTTGCGACGCGCGCGCCCGCGCGCGTTTACTAATGAAAATCCGACAGACTTTTCGCTCGCTCTCTCTCATTAAGGTGGGCTATGCTTTTATCACATTTTTTCCGCTTGGGTGCGCTAGTGCTGCACGGCGCCTTTACCTTCCAACAGATGTGATGGAGAAAATAAAAGTTGGAGCAGAGAAAATAAAAATTTAACCTACTTTCATAAAGCTAGGGGTTATTTTCACTCTGGGTCAAAATTATAATGCAGAGAAATACCAGCCAACATGAGACCCACTGCTGCCAACTGAGATTTCTTGAAAAATGTCTTGCTGGCTTCTTGTGTTATATTAATACTTAGCTTTGCATGTGTGTAAAGATCGGAATATTTTTGTAGATATTAAATCTGCACACACAATCAGAGCAACCAACTTAAACTCTAAGCAATGGAAACAAACAAAGCTGACTGCCCTGTGGTGAGTGGTCGGCTAACTCGTCACTTGACATTCCCGGCTTCGATTCCCGACCATGGGTTGACTTTACTTTGAGGACACACCCTATCTTCACAATGTTAAAATATGTGGTGTATATGTTCCCTTTCTATAAAGATATCAATATTATGAGGGTGAAAATCAGTATACAAAAGGATCGTCAGTTTTTGTACATAAAGTTTTCGTTCTCTTTCTTTAAAGAGGTCTCTTACTGGTCCCTTTTGAATTTCCCCATGGTTCCATACCTAGAGTTTGAAAATATTTGACATACCTAGAGACTTAGAAAAATTGGATGATACTAACCAGCTGCTTACAATATTACAAGTTGTAGAACTATCATATTCCTTACATACATAACTTCTGTGAACTTCCTCATCCTGACAATGAACCAGGCATACGCCAAGAAGTTGTCTTCGTTGACTGAATTATCCACACATCGTAATTTTGATGATCATGCTCTTTCTTTTACTAGAAGTAATTTATACAAAAAAATTAAATGTTAGCAATTGTTACAGTATAAAAAATAATATGTTTTTCTAAGTTTATGTTAAAACACACCAATTTCAAACTTCAGGAGTAGAATCCACTGAACATTCGAAAAAATATTCACAGTTGTTACTTCTATTATGCATGAAGCTACTGATACACTTGAATAAAATGAAACACTTAGGAAACTATCAATCGGTCTGTATAGCAATTTTAGTCGTCATATCATTGGCGCTTTTATAAGTAAAGGAACATAAAAATATTGGCTTTCAGCATAGTAGACGAGGCCTGCTTACACTCCTTACACACCTCCATACAGTCCGAAACCATGGATATTAGAGTGAATATGCGTGTGAAAATAAGTTATTGAAGGCGAAAACCCATAGTAACCTAACTTAACATCTCTTTTAATTACAGGTTCCAATGTAAGTAGTAATGGACGATGAATGAAATGGGTTAGTGATGCTCAAATGAGCCCAGTATCCATAGAGGTTAGAGTTACCTGACATTTATTTTTCAGGATCAGACAAAACCCTGGTATAAAAACTCTAACGGGATAACTGATTCTAACCGAACAAATTCGGAACTTCTTGAATGTGAGGCGGACACGCTACCACCACGCTACAGAGGCAGGCAACCGAACAGTTAAAGAGTGAAAACTCCATCAAATGTTTCAAAACCCTTGATATGACTAAATTAGTCATTGAGGACCTTGTATGACCATAATAAACTGAAATTTTAAGTATGTTAGTAAAACCAAAATAGAAAGACAAACTTCGAAATTGTATTATCATTATTATTTACTTTTGTTAAATGATTTGTGGGTTTACATCTGACCAGTATCTACATAGAAGGAAAGTTGGAATATAAACCCTTGTGTTCATTTCCAAGTCCATGTCTACGAGCATAAACTACATTAACTAGCGACAGTATATGCACATACATATGTTAATGTGAAAATAGCGATTTGCGAACCCACAGAAACATTTTTGATCTTTTAAAACTGTTAGCAGTATCCATATGGTAATTTCAAACCTCAAAAATTTCAGGATGATTCATATATTAGGTAGTCTCATAAACAATGTCGGTTTTGTTATTTTGGTGCTTTGGAAAATTTATTTATTTATTTATTTATTTATTTATTTATTTATTTATTTATTTATTTATTTATTTATTTATTTATTTATTTATTTATTTATTTATTTATTTATTTATTTATTTATTTATTTATTTATTTATTTATTTATTTATTTATTTATTTATTTATTTATTTATTTATTTATTTATTTATTTATTTATTTATTTATTTATTTATTTATTTATTTATTTATTTATTTATTTATTTATTTATTTATTTATTTATTTATTTATTTATTTATTTATTTATTTATTTATTTATTTATTTATTTATTTATTTATTTATTTATTTATTTATTTATTTATTTATTTATTTATTTATTTATTTATTTATTTATTTATTTATTTATTTATTTATTTATTTATTTATTTATTTATTTATTTATTTATTTATTTATTTATTTATTTAGCATTTAATTTCTGTACAGAAATATTTGCTTTTTCAAGATACAGTACAAACAATACAAACTAGAAATTCAGAAAATACAGAATTGATTCTGCATGCAATAATCAGATTAAATTGTATCAATGTCAACAAATACAGAAAACTTACATGAATTGTCAACCATTAGTATCATTCTCATGTAATCATTATTCTCATGTAATCATTTACTCTACTTAATCTGGTATCTAAAATATTCAAAGAACTCTTGAGTACTATAGAAGCACTGATTTATTAAAAATGATTTCACATCTCTTCTGAATCTTTTCTTATCATTGTTTTTGATTTTCTTTAAGATTAAGTTATACATGTGAACCCCTTTATGAAGTACTGAGTTAAGTTTTTTATTTGATCCTGATCGCAGTATATGTAATTTAGTATTATTCCTAGTATAATGTTCATGAATAGTGTTATTTGTTTCAAAATATTGTATGTTGTTGTTTATAAAGCATACGGTTTCTAAGATATACAGACATGGCAGAGTTAGTATATTATTTTCCTTAAAATATTTCATACAATGAGTCCCTTTACTGAGATTAAACATTCTTCTTATTATTTTCTTTTGTGTTACAAATAAATCTATTATTTCCGCAGCTGATCCCCAGATAAAGATACCATATGCAAGATAAGACTGCACATATGAATAGTAAATCAGCTTTAATGTTTGTGTATTACAAATTTTCCTTAGCACTGATATTATGTAGTGGGCTTTATTAATTTTTGCAGTAATATACTGAATATGCGGCTTCCAGGTTAAAAATTTGTCAATAATTACCCCCCAAAATTTTGTTTCATTGGTATATTGTATTACCTCATTGCCAAAAGCGATTACAGGAGCTATATTAGCTTTATTTCTATTTGATAGTGAAATATGCATACTTTGTGTCTTTTTAATATTAAGTAGTAATTTATTATTAGTTAGCCAATGCATCATATTTGTCATCACAGTATTAGCATAATGTTGCAATTCAGAATTATTGCAGCCTTTGATAATTATATTAGTGTCGTCAGCATATAGAATAGTTTCTGCATGGGGAATATTAAGTGGAAGGTCATTAATATATACTAGAAAAAGCAGTGGTCCCAGGATAGAACCCTGTGGAACTCCACATCTCACAATTTCAATATTGGAATTAATATTATGACCATTTAATTCATTATTAACTACAGTATACTGTCTTCTACCCTCAAGGTAGGATTCAAACCAATTATGAGATACCCCTCTTATACCATAGGCTTCAAGTTTGGATAATAGAATATTATGGTCAACCAAATCAAATGCCTTAGACAAATCCATAAAAATCCCAATAGTATAATTATTTGTCTCAAACCCTCCTAATGTTTGTTTCATAAATAAGTATAGTGCATTGAGTTTCTTTTGTTTGGTAATTCAATTTACGGACGCCATGGCTAGAATTTTCTACATAGTGAGCATGAATCAGTCTTCAGTTTTTAATAAACAATCACAGAATGGAGATAACGAAGTGTGAACTAGAGTCCTTCTAAAACATTGCTGGAATCATTATTAGGCTTCTGTTGCAGCTCGAGGAATATGTGAAGTGGAAGGAGACGGTATCAGTGAGCGTGTGGCACAGCGATGGTTCCAACGTTTTAGCAATGGAGACGAAAACACTAAAGATTTATTACGTTGTGGAGGACCTAAAGTATGGAATATTGAGGATACAGGCCGAGTTTTCCGAGATAATCCACAAGAAAGAACCTTTGGGCTTTCAGAAGAACTTGGTGCATCAAAATCTCTGAACCTCATGAACTGACAGCTCAATAGGATGAATCTGGATGGATATCTGTTGTCAGCTTATCCGTAATCCTATGAATGATAGATTTGTCAGGAAAACTGTTACTTGTAATGAAAAATGGCTATATTACCGAAACCTGATGCCTCTAAACAGTGCCTTCATCCCCGCCAGCCTGCCAAAGTCATCGTTAAAGAGAACAGTTCAGTCCGAAACTATTGATGTACGTCCGGTGCAATTTGGAAGGTGTGATTCACCGGGAGTTTGTTCCAGGTGATAGATGTGGATTTTGCTCTGAACAACTGGAACGAGTTCATGAAATTTGGAGACGGAAATATCCAGCATTAGTTAACCGAAATAGAGTTTTATTTGGGCAGGAAAATGCAACACCCCATACTACTCGAATAACCATGGAAGAAATTCAAGAATTTGGAAGAATCGAAGTACTATCACATCCAGCACACAGCCCTGATCTCACATCATCAAAGCATCATCTTTTTCGATCCATGGTCCATTTTCTACGTGGAAGAAATTTTGACCGCATTGAAGCAGTGCAAGTGGGTGTCACCGAATTCTGGACATCAAAAATCAGAGACTAGTACCATACTCGGATAATAAACCTTGCTGAACGATAGCTCAAGATCATAGAATCTAATGGTCCATACATTGGAAATTGGTTAATTTCTGATACCTTTCAAATAATTGTTTTTCTCAAATAACGACACTACTTACGAGAAGTATCTATTGTTTTATTATACTTACGTATATTATGTATTAATATGCCGTAAATTCTTTGCAGAGGTATTAACTTCTAGCACCGTTTCATTTTCCTGTTTACCTGCAAGGACAAAGTAGTCAACACAAGCAAGGAACAGAACTACATGGAAGACACTAGAAGAAGTATCTACCCAGGTGCTCTAAACTAAAATTGATATGACAGCGAAATATGTACAAAAATGGTGTATGTGTTAATTATGTTAAGGAAACAGAGACAGTTCTAAGGACATGACAGTACACCGTTACTGAAGCGCAGCAACTGCACAAGGCTCTTAGCAGTTGCAACCGTAATGAGTTTTCCAATTATTACTACCTGCGCAGGAGGAGGAGGTCTTTGCACTCAAGGGCTATACATGCTTTTCATTCATTCATTCAACATTCCATAGTGGAATTATTAGTTAATAAGTAATTAATTGTGGAAAAGCATTTTAGATATCAATTAGCTTTGAGGAAATGAGTAATAAATATGATAATTCAAACTTTTTTCTCAAAACTTTATGTTATATCTTTAAAAAATGATCCAGAATGAGTGTGGATTAGGCAGTGACAGGAACAACGACGCGTGCCTCACGCTGTTGGAGTTCGCAGGTATAGGTCACAGGCCGTGCCGCGTACTGTAACTGTTTGTAAACATACCGGCATACTCCACAGCAGATTGCTATTATTTAGAATTTCTTTGGCTGATGAAACCGAAATGAAGACGCTATTGGTTCATTATTGCTTATGAGTGTATAACGTATTCCAAAATTCCATAATAGCAGTCCATGATGGCAAACAAGCTGGTGGACATATGCAGCTTAAACCTTCTAGAGGGGAGTTAATGTTAGTGAGATAGAGGATGGAAGGATTGAACGATAAAAAAGCAGAAAATAGCTTCAAAGAATTGTAGAAAAGTTAACCAAAGTTAAGTGCCTTATGGAATGAGACGATGATTTTATTTCACGAGTTTGATAATACTAAATAAAGCATTTGTAACTCAAAAGGAAGCTGTTGATATTTACAGTAAGTGGTTGAAATGCAAAATTAAAATCATAAGAAAATGCTGTGAAGTTAAATAAATATTATCATTGATGGAAGTATTTTTACAATTCATATTTTAATGAAACTAAATTAATCGTGCGTTCGTTAAACTCCCTTCAGCTCTTCCATATATCAAGACCATATCCGTTATTTCGGCGTTCGTATAGCAGAATGGAATGTATAGTTATATAGGACGGAATGTGTAGTTTTACACTGAAGAGCAACTTTGCAATTGTCCGAAGTATTAGTCGAGTTTTTCCACAGATAAACGCTCTTTGCCCCATTAACTGAAAGGAAGAATAGGATCACTGATAAAGAGCAAGGAGTAATGTTTTTATTTTCGTGGCCAGTACATCCGAATAACAACTTTTGAGGTTCGAACACCAGTGGTTCCTGCGCAGCCTAATCAGAAAATCAGTTAACATTTAATGCTGCATGAAATTATACATAAGAGAACTTGGAAGCTGCGACACCGAAATTCGGACTAGTTAAGCTACAAACTACGTAACGGCTATAATCGTTCAGTGTCGCTTTGAAACAATCTGTATATATGCAGTATATATACAGTGTATATGTTTTAGTATTTATAACGAAGAAAACACTGTGTGGAACAATTTGAAAGCGAGAGTGTATATAAAAATGAAAACCTTAAAAATGAGAAGTTACAACTATATGCTTCATTTTGCCGTTTGAAGGGCTTAAATGCGTATACTAAAAATGTACAGAAATAAGGTAGAGGTTTTAGAGAGGTAAATAATATTAGAATCCCCATTTAAGAAATTTCACAATTTTTATCCTTGTTTCCTTACATTTAAAACTTTGAAATGTTTTCCTTTGTGTAAATGATTGTACCACGTTTTTATAAACTTAAAGGTTTCCAGGCACTAAAATGTAAACTAATTTTCATGTTAAGTATAACTACAAACTTAAAACTCGTTAACAGCCACCGTGAGGGAACGACTAGGACCATGTAATACGGTGATTCTCCGATATAACTGACATTGTGTTGGATGTGAGTTCCTTAAGGTTGTCAAGTTTCAGGAAATAACAATTTTAGGTCGGACTCGTAAATATATCTAGTTTATTCACAAATATAGCATTTTTAAACGAGATATGAACATATAATGAATAAACTAAAATATATTTATATAATACACATGTACAACAAGCAAATATGGAGAACTTTAAAATGATAGTTCGTTATGCTTAGGAACAAAAGACGTGAAATAAGATGCAGCATAAATTGCCACTTAATTTTTTTGAAATTCAATAATGAACTCATATGTCAGTCAAGAAAACTTACACTAGAACCAGCTGTAAATTGCATTCCATTTGTGTATGACTGTAATCGATACTTCCGACTTCAAATTGATATTGAAATACAGAACCACTATTATCGTCCAGACAAGCCGTTGAGTTAAGCCATTAAGCATATAGCCACCAAAATTACATTATTCTTACTAAGCCATCGTACTGGCTTATTGACAGCATTATTCTGCCGGAAATTCTAGATGATGAAGGGTAACAGCACTACAAGCTCCTGCGATTAGCTAATAATAAGTAATTCAACATAATACAATATAAAGACGTAGTAAAAATTAAAAAGTTGTTCAAATACAGGGTAGCGCACGAAATGGCATACATTGAGAATTGTTGATACAGCTTTTAATAACCAAAGCATATCAGTATTATCCTTTTTACATTAATCTTCAGCATGTGTATGCTCAGTGAGCTGCCTCACGTGCAAGAGGTCTCGAGTTCGAATCTCGGTCAGGGTGAGTTACCTGGATAAGGTTTTTCCGGGGTTTTCCCTTATACATAAAGGCGAATGTCAGGTAGGTCTAAGCTCTATGGACCCCGGATTTATTTGAGCATCATTTCACCAATTTCATTCATCGTCCGATATGACTTAACGTTGGAGGACGTAAATTACAACAACAAAATGTTCAGTGAGCGTGCAGTATATGTTGAATATGTCCACTTTGTTGACGTACCACCTCTTGGAGACGAACTGCGCCGTTTCCGACCACTCTACGACACATGTCTTCTGTTATTCTCTGGAAAAAATTTGTGATAGCCGCTTGCAGTTGCATTAGAGTGCGTGGTTTGTTGCATTAGACCGTCTCCTTCAAATATCGCCATAAAAGCAATCACAAGGATTAATCTCCGGGCTGTGTGGCGGCCATATTGAACCACCCTGAAATCGTTCAGGATATCAATGAGACATCACACGTAGCCCGAAATGTTGGTGCAGGAAATCCAGAATAGCGTTTGCTGTATGTGGAGGAGCTCCATAGTGCATAAACCATTGAGTCTCCATTGGTATATGCGGAGACATTGCATAAAGTTGCGGAAGAAAATTGTTCTGTAAGATGTCTTAGTAGCGTGCACTGTTAACTGTGCCTTTGAATAAGATTGGCCCAATGATTCATTGGCTGGATATGACAGCCCATACACGAACTTTCTCTCCGTAATGTTCTATCTCTTGTACAACACTAGGAGGTTCTCGTGCCAAGAATCTGATATTCTGCCTATTGACGCTACCGTTCAAATGAAGGTAAACCTCATCAGAATACCATGTACTATGAATCACGGCATCATCATTTGCAAGAGCCGGAGTCGTAAACTGTAATCGCCGTACCTTGTCATGTTCCGTCAGTTTATGCAACACTGTCATTCTGTATGGGAATAATTTCACGTCAGCATGAAGTATTCTTTGAAGCGAACGACGCGAGATGCCCATTTCGGCCGAAGCTCGTCTCGTGGATTCCCAGGGACTTCGTGTCAAAGCCACTCTCACAGCCTCGATATCCTCTGGAGTACGGATTGTGATGACACGAGGTCGCTTTTGCTCTAAAATATGGCCGTCAGTTTCAAATTGTGTGGTTAGTCTATACACTGTCTGTCTGCAAGGGGCTCGCCTCGTACGAAAATGAACACGAAAACGTCGTTGCGTCTCTGCTACGTTCTTCGTTTCCGTGTAAAACCACAGACTTTTCACTTTTTGTTCCATCATCAACCGGCCTTTGTCCAACATTTTACTAAACTGAAGCAGTGGAATCACGCATGCGCGATATTGACAATCTGTTGAACCATGCACGAACTACGGCTAATTGTCACATCAGCGTCAGCGTTAGCGTTGCCGACCCTCAGTTAACATATTTATTACTCAATTTCAATGTATGACATTTCGTGCGCTACCCTGTATGTGGGAAATGCACAAAATATATCAAAAATATAAAATAAATCGTCTACTATTTTTGTAATATCCCTCTGTCTATAATAAGCATTTTCCGCACTCACATAATATACAACAGCCACGTAACAGCTTGAATTGAAGGTTTTACGTACAAAATAAAATATCTTGGCAGTACTTTCATTCATTCATTCATTCATTCTTTCATTTACGTCCTCGAACTTTAAGTCTTGTAGGAAGGATGAAGAAATGGGTGAAATAATGCTCAAATGAGCTTGGGACCATGGAATTTAGAGTTAACCGACATTCGTCTTTCAGGATAAGGGAAAACCCCGGAAAAAATTATCATAGGTGTCACCATGACCGAGAGCTCTTGAAAACTCGGAACCTCTTGAACGTGTGGCAGACACGATAACATCCACACTACCGAGGTGGGCACATCTTGCCAAGGCTTTAAAAGGCGTGATCAGACATGCCTAAGTGCTAGAAAATGTGCTATGATATAAATGATTACCACGATTCTATTAAACTATGATAATTTTTTCTGAATATGTTTCCTCAAGGAAGCGTAATTTGCAACAAAGATAGGAATTTTCAATTTCTCTTCCCATTGTTATGTTATTTTCAACAGAAATTGTACTTAGTACTTTGTTTTCCCCCAAAAATGTCATTGGATATCATGGATCTTCATCTGGCTTTTCTACGTTGTGCTAAACTCACCTTGTCACTAAATCCGTTAGTATACTATTTTAAACTCTAGAGCAAACTGTACTGGTCCGTAAACATTTTCATTGTGTTAATATTTACATAAGTGTTACTTATACCAACTTGCACAGCTTAGTCAGCGCTCGACTTTGTGACTTCTCACTAAATGGAGGCCGAAGGACACCACTAACCTAGTCCGTTATTAACTGCTCGCTTACTAGCTGTGGTTGGCATTCCATTATATAGAAAATAATTTCTCGGTAAAATGTTGAAAACGTTCCGCGAAGCCAAATCCTCCAGAAATGCCCATCAAAGCTAACACTTATGGGGCCGAAGCAGCTGGCAGAACAGAAATGCTACGTATTCCCCGGCTTTTAATGAGAGATACTGGCCCAGCATTATGACGTCAATGATCGGGCCCTCTGCAATACCTGTCTTCTCTTTTCGGCTTTAAGACCCGCGTGACTGTGCTTCTTCCTCAGAGCTGGTCCTCCTACCATCTCGCAAGGGGCAATCTATGTTCGTGGTAGACTTCATTACTGAACTCTCTCCTCCTATGCAGTCCTTTTACATTGGGGCAGCACCTCCTGGTCCGGGTTGGCTGAAGGACACCATTTTGCGCTGGTCGACCGTTTCCCCGGTCGATGGCTACCTATATGAATTCAAGCAGAACCTTATGCACTTCGTGACGACGCTAGATTTTGCTGTTAGACCACTAGTTTCTATTTTATACCTCTATAACAATCCTCTTATGACGGGACGTAGCTTTTTCCAGGGTTACCCTGCAAACTCAAAGAAGTCTGTTGAGACTTCGGACTCTAACTTGTCTTTTCTAACTCGAGGGATCCTACTGCCAAAGTGAAGGTTCCCTTGTGGCTCCTTAGGTTGTCCAATAAAACAATCATTTCCTCAGCCTTACAATGAAAATCACAGCGCTCCGCCCCAGGGTCAACTCCCGCATGTGCCCCTTCTCAGACAAGATCTCATACGATACCGCCAATATATGATAGGACCGTCACTGTGTTCTTGGTGGCAAGATTCCGCCACGCCGGTTTTGATTACAATTACTGCCAGGTCCAGTAGTATACTACACAGATGTCTCTGTATACTGCCGCCAATGATGAGGTTTTCCAATACTTTATCCATTCGAGGAGAGAGCCACCTTTCCTCCCGGTTGGTCAACTAGACCAAATGACAGTGATTCACAATATGTCTCGGTTGGACATATCCTCAATATCTACCATTTGATGTCTCTCGTTATTATGGTAAACTGTCTCTTACCAGATGTTCTAGATAGCTAATGTGTAACACAAGTCCCGAGAATCCGCGACTTCCTTAGGCTGATCCGCAAAGTAGTACCAAAAACTCGTCATCAACATGGGAGCAGTCATTACCTCGGCAGCAAGCTACTCCCTCCTCAAGCCCGCACTCTCCAGTCCGTCTGAGCTACCTTCCAACTTCCGGGACTCCAAGCCGTCCAAACAACCATCCAGAGTGTTAACACGTCCGAAGTCCTTTGAGAAATTCACGCCCTTTTTACCAGCAAGTTGTTGGTCAATTTTGGTCTCTTATCATCTCAACTTGTCTCAGATTTCATTCACATGGTGATCTTGTTCATCTTCTCAACAAAGAATTTTTTTCACTTATTTCTGTCTTTATTTTCTTGATTGAGAGCAATAAGTATTTCAAAGTATTTCCTCTATCGCGACTTCTAATGAACCCTGTAAGTGATTGGAATAACAAAAAATGGGAATACGATGAAGTTGTGCTAAATTCGCATTATTTGTCACTTAAACTGCAAGCACAGCGCTAACTTACACCAAATTTCACGTATTTATGTTCAGAGGAAATAGTACTGGTTCATAAAATACTCTAGCAATTACAAAAGTCTTCCTTGCTTCAACTAACCCTACTTCGTAGCTTCTTGATTATCATAGACCGATTCCCTATACTGTCTGTCTTCTCACTGACTGCTAGCCCAGTCACACCATCAATTCACTCCGTTCCTTCTTGCTCATGTACTGACCTCGGGCTGGTTACAGCGTTCTATTACACCCATATATCTCTGAGTTTCAGTAAAATATTTCCGATGTTCCTCGAACCCGAAAACCCTTGAACTACACAGATGGAAGCTTCTGAACGTCCAACAGCTTCGGTTGACAGAATAGAAGATGTTGCGTACCTTGTCCGGCCTTTGACGATTGGCTGCGGTCGAGCCATGTGTCTTATGTTGCTTCTCACCACCGGTAACCGGCCTCTGGCCAACGTGGCAATATTATGGCCAGAATATTGAACTCGTCTTACATCTAATTGCAATTAGTTATGCTTTGTATTTTTGAATATGTTTTGAATACCTGTATGGTTTGAATTTGCAGCAAATTATCCTTGGTTTTATAGGCGTTCTTTTTTATACTTTAATATTTATTTGAAATTCTGTATGGTGAACATATGTGTTTGACAGTTGGCATTATTTATATAGGAAACTTTCTTACTAACCAGTGCTGACTAAGATATCGTGGTGTGAATTGGCCAACGGACTGCCTTTACGACCTTATTTAGTTCAACCTGATCGTAAATGGGAAATAGAGGCCGGAATCATAGTGTAACGCGAGCGCTGGAACACCCTGTGGAAGCAGCTGGGAGCGGGAGACAGGGGAGGACCGTGTTAGCCACACCTCCCCCTCGTCTGTCTTATAGTGGTGACAGGCAGTGGTCGGGAGAAAAACATGACTGCGCCGTCTGTTTCTCTTACACCTGGTTCTCGATCATTCTTTTACTGGAACATTCCCGCGGACACTGGAAGGCGGCGATATTCCTATATAAAGGGGGGTTGCAGACAGACGGGGTCAGTCAGTCAGTCAGTTGGTTAGTGAGTGTGAGTGAGGAGACAGTCGCAGTTCTTGGTGTAAGAGTTAGTCAGTGTTAGTCAGTGACGTGCGTGGAAAGGAGCGCCGTGTTAACGAACGAGACTGTGTACGTGCATCGGAGTTTACGTAGTCGCGAGTACAAGTGAAATTGTAACGGACGAACTGGTGAATTGTAATTGTGTGCAGCACGTAATACTGTGTAATTGGCAAGTGTTAAACTGTAAGTCGGTGGAAATAAAGAACATTTTTGAGTGGTGAAATTGGACTTTTCATTTCACGAACCCACAAAGTCACAATAGCCAATGTGTACCGTCTCCCCACTTCAAAAGATTTGTTTTGGCAGATACAGATAGCCTCCTTTTCCTGAACGATCGTTTTGAATTCATGGTTTATATAAGGAGCTGACTATGGCCGTGGCGTAGCAGATAGCCCTTGTAGGCAGTATTTTACAGTAAAGATCACTGTTGAGTTCGGAGGCCAGGATAGTTCAATTGTGATTCTGTTCAATGGACTAGTTGCATTTTGTACTGACATGGGACACCTTGACCTCAAACACTCGGAACCGAACTCGGAACTTGGAACCGGAGGCGGTTGCGCGCCTCGGTAGCGTAGATCGCAGCATGTCTGCCTCACGTTCAAGAGGTCCTGAGTTCGAATCTCGGTCAGGGTGAGTTACCTGGATAAGGTTTTTCCAGGGTTTTCCCTTATTCTGATAGACGAATGTCGGGTAACTCTAAGCTCCTTGGACCTCGGACGCATTGAGCATCATTTCACTCATTTCATTCATCGTCCGATATGACTAAATGTTGGAGGACGTTAATTGAAAAAATAAACTCGTAACCACACGTAAACATGAATAAGATAACAACTGATTGTTAAAACGACAGTTACTTGCATTGACCGCTAGCGCCATTAGACGGCGGCATCTTGTAGATGCTTCAACCACTGCTCGTATCGCGTTAACAGTTTAGCTGCTGTACGTAGAGAGTTTTGTAGGGTTACTGTGCAAACTGTATACGGAAGCATCATGAGAATTAATCCGATGAATGTGATCCAAGTGGTAGGACAACACTGTGACATACTGAGTATGGAAATGACAGCGTGTTCGAGAATATGGAGATGGCGGATATGTTTCATCACATAATATTTCAGAAATACGAGAATGAGGGTAACACAGAAATACATGCGTTATGCTGGCAGATATACCGATTTTGAAGAAAAAGAGGAATTTGAACCTGTAGGAAGCTGTTCAGGTAGTACAGAACGTTCACCTCCAGGAAAAGGAACAATCAGGTCAAAGTGAGTACTCCTTCAAAAACGTCAAAGCCCAGTGTATTAGAAGATATAGTAGAGAACATTTATGAAGATTATTATAACCATGGCTTCAGTTTCTATAACAAATTAATAGACGTTATAAGTGCATTAAAATGCTTTAAGCAGCAGAAGACTTTTGACGCTGTTTATTGATAATTTAATGATATAGTGACGTCATTAAATTACGAATTTCCCTCCTATGGCATTGCCATTTTATTACTTTGCCTTTTCTTTACCATATCCCTAGTATACCCCTTATCGTGGTGTTAGGTAATTCTTGTTTCTCTATCCCTTATGGTCGTATTTGAGGAACCGAAGCTTTGGGTCTGAGAGAGAATCTAGGATGGGTGATCAGCCCGATGCCTGGTGTGAGGGTGACTGAAGTGTATAATATGAGAGCGAGATGAATGATGGAAAAGTTAATGATAGTGAAATTATGGCGGGGGAAATCGGAGATCCCGGAGAAAACCGGCCCAGCCATCGTTGTCCACCACAAATCTCATTTTTCTATTTTTCTTCTCTCTATTAAAGGTTCACTTGAGGTACAAAGCAACCTTTTGCATCAAAACAACACAAACCACTGTTTTGGTAATGTTTGATTGTTATTCTAGTCGTGTTCTCGTGCGGTTCCAAGCGTTTGAGGTCAAAGGTTTACCTTGTGGGTCTGTACAATAGTGTCTCAGGTTAATATTCACTAAGAGTCAAAAAATAACGTGTGTTTAATTGCAACTAGTGTTCCTATTTGTTAATTATTTAATGCATAGATGTTCTTTCAGAACAACACTAGGTTCTAACGTACTTACGAAACCTTTAGCCTATGGGCAGTTCCTCTCTATGAGCAAGTCGGCATCGAAAACAGTTCTCTATTACATCACTTTCCGGCATTAAATGTTGAAAACGAGAACCTTGACTTCCCATTACAAAGGTAGCAGTTTATGTAACGTGGCTCATACTGAATTTCTGGAAAAGCCCTGCAAACAATATTTAATTTCATGTTCTGCGTATTCCAGAATCAAGTACCACTGTTAATACCACTGCTGACTTTTCAAACGATGTTATTGGGTCATCTAGTTTATCAGAAAAATAAAAGAATTCCGTAATATGCAGTGCTATCACATTTTCCCAATGGAATGTGTAGTTTTAAAATTAAATTATCTGTTACTGAAACACGCACTATATGTCGATACTAATGGCTCGTTGTGTTTTTATTAAATCTGACATAATACAGCATTCGAGGAAACCGGAAGCGGAATTTGCAATCAACCAATTAACAACAGATGCATGTTACAACCTGTCAGGATCAATCAGTACATCACAAGCTCAAAAACAAACGACGGAAATCACGTGACTTCATTTTATATCATTAGAGATCATCTTGGTCAAAACTGTAATAGTAACACAAGTGAGCGAACTAGTGCAGTGCGAAGTTCCCGGGTTCAATTCCAGGTGGTCACCCCATCTGATCATTGGGCTTGTCTTGGATTATCCAATCAACAGCAGAGTCCCTACACTTTCCGGCCCCTCAATTCTTATTCCCATGATTTCCTTCATCATCTTCTATGTTGCTTAGGTGCACCGGGCGATGATGTTCAGAATGCTACGGTGAGACATTGGAGGTTTGCTTTGTAGAAGTTTCTTCCTGGGGCTGTCGGACTGCTGAATTAAGTCAACCTTTGACTGATACTGGACGAGCTACCTATTTGGGTCAGTCAGGAGGTAGGCAGTCAGATGTGTTAAAACTGGAAACGTTTAGAGCTCAGTCCAGACTTGTGCAAGTCACTATCCGGTTGTAGTCGACCTTCGGCTTTCCTTCTTCCAACAGATCAAGTAGATGCTGGTAGTTCTGTAGCTTTACAATAGTAACAGTCCTAGAATCATTACGACTTTTCTGAGATGTGTAGGTTAAGAGGAGGCGATAAGCGTGCTTCCGTTATACATTAATTTCTTAAATCGTGGTTGATATAGTCTCTGAGTACATTATAAAACAGAGGAAATATGTTCCTAGATCAGTACAAATAGTGTCACTGAACTACAAAAGGTCGTGTATGCTATAACTCAAGATACTAACCGAAGTTGAGTTCTACTTGTTCCAAGCAGGCTACGAGTATACATTAGAGAAATTCCACCTCAAACGGCATTTTCAGGAATTATTTTTCGTTATTTTTTCTTTATCAAAAATGGCTCTCACCACAGTTTTAAAAACACACATTTTGACTTTGTGCAGCTTATAACTCTCACTTCCATATATTTTCACTCCATTGCATAATGTGATCCATCTCACTTTTTAACTGTCACTTCAGCTTCATCGTGACGTAGTGGCGTCACATAACGTAGCCTCTTCTTCCGGACGATTCACTCACTGGGGGATCGAAGAAAGTCTTTCCCAGTCTCTCGTGCAATAGCAACTTTCACTGAAGTTCAAAGCAACCGTCACAAAGCTGCTCAGAAAACTGCACCTTTAGTCGCACTGCCCTGCTTATTTATATCTCATTCGACAAAATCTCTGCTCATAATAGACGTCGATTAGAGTTTCAAAACGTTCTGGAGGTTGAGAGAGAGAGAGAAACTTACAGAAGATTATATTGTTCCCAGTATTTCGGGATGGTGAGAGTGGTTCCTACCTTTCTTGAGCTTTTCAACTACCTGTTGTCAACCCCTTAAATTCTGGGTCATCCTGTGCCACTTCTTTATATGTCTTTATGGTATTCTAAACTTGTATGTCACCTATACATTTAATCACCTGCGATTAACCTTTGAGTTACTCTCATTCTGAATGACATTTGTGTAGCAAGTAAACAGGAGAAAAAAACCATATTACTCAAAAAAGTACACTAAAGCACTCAGTTTATGTCAAGTAACTGTGATGTTAAGCATTTCCAAGATATTGTGTTACTAGTTTAATATTTTTAAATACTTAAAATTGTTACATAAAATACTTAAAATACATAACATTCTATATTAAAATACTTCTATAAAATACTTAAAATTCTATATAATGCCCTTACGGTAAGTAGAGGAAGTCCTATTACACCCAAATTTCGATATTGAAATGCCATGGGAAGTAAAATTTGAGTCCTTTAGAATGACACCGAAAGCGTTGCTTTTAAAGAAAAGGACTGTGTGAAGATCTGGGCGTGGGTGATTTTATGTGAGTGTGGTTTTGTGTGTGTATGTGTGTGTCTGTCTGTATTATTTATAATCATTGTCTTTCACGTATTCTCCAAGGATATCTTGAGGACTTTAAGTTTACGTTTGATCTGGAATATCTTCCGAAAATGATTTATTAAGCTGAAATCAACCATGTTGATTAAAATAAAACATGTATTGAAACGAAATTTATTTAATTTCCTTGGAAGCACCTTTGAAGTCCTCTTCAATTTGAATTAATTTTGCCTAACAGCTCAATTTTATGAGAAAAAATCTTACTATCCCCAAAAAAAAAAAAAAAAAAAAAAAAAGTTTCGTTAAATGTACGACTTATATCAAATATTTTTGTAGTGTTATTCATTTCAGAGATAGTCCTTGTTTCTCATTTTGAGATGACATAATTTAAGTTCATATGGAGATCCTGATTTTAAAAATATGACTACCACATTCGTCCACTGTAAAATGTACAGTAATTGTTAGTGTGCATTAATAACAAAAAATTGTTTTGTAACAATAGCTCATTGAGGAATACGTACAAAAATGCCATGTGAATACAACACATAACAGGTTTTATCTATTATTATAACTAGTGTTTAGATTTTATTGAAACATTTTTTACAGTTAAAATATGCATCTTGAATATTTCTACGAATCAGCCGCAAAGCCCTCTTCAGTTTGTATAACTGATGTAGTATAAGAGGTAAACAAAATTACAACATGAAAGTATTTCTCATTAAAATGCAGAATTTATGAAAAATGGCTTTTTCTGTAACACAGCCGTTTTACAAATATTTATTTATTATAACTTAAACTACGATATTCATGTTTCAGATTGAGCTGTCATGCTATTTTTTACTTTACCAGGTATTTTTTAAAAAGTTGAAAAGCGTTTAACATCCATGATTAGAAGTTATACATTATAAACGGCAGGTACAATTGCAGTACTGTGCCCTATATCTGAGATCCACTGCAGCTACCGTCTGCAAGAATGACGTGAAAGCCCCTCGAGGTTACTGGGCAGACAGGATATACAGATGCATGAAGGTATCTGTTTCAGGCTCGAAGATCCATATCACTGCTGCAACTACATAGAGAGGTCAATGAACGAACTGTCGACCAAACAGCCTTCACCATACACAGTAAAATTTGAATTAAGCTAGAGAGAGAGGGGGGAGGGAGAGAGGGAGGGATAGAAACAAACAGAAATAAAGATAAATGATGAAAAGAAAATTGTATCTCAGCGTTCAATTGTGGATAGGAAAAAATCTCGAAAAGAAAAGAAAACCTAGACCGGACCATTTGTGGGAATGGAACCAAGAATCTTTGTAATGTTAGTCACACTCGTAACCATTGCGCTCGTTAATAGCCTACCTTAATACACAAAGATTATATAAGTTGAAATGGGTAAATTCGTGTAAGTGTTATACTCTGTTTTTTACTTTCGTAACAGCACAGTACATTATGCTGAACTGAGGTGAGAACGAAACATGACAGAAGTCCACTCGAGAAAAGCAACATATAACACCGAAATTTACATAATGAGCGCGGCGTTTATAACTAGGACTGTTGTATCCTTAATTAAAAAATACATATTGCGACATTGTACAGTCCCATATATAAATTATGTTTCTTTTCTCTGTCCTGCTTATGATTATATTTTTTTCTGTATAAAGTCAGGTAATTGAAATCAGAAATTTGTACACGTAACTAAATTGTCAATACTAGCAACATCTTGTAATGAGAAAAATAAACATCCCAAAGGGACTAGATTCCCTTTAAGCAATTTTATTGACAACGTAAATAAGATGGCACACAAATACAAACACGTGTGTTGACGTTTGCTTTGATTCAGGAAAGCGAGTTAAAAAAGTGAACGCCATCTTCCTTATTTGTAGCAAACTATGTTTGCTTTATCAACTGAAGCTCGTAAAGGGGGAGATAAAAAACGAGAGTAAGGACGACTTCAATATTTAAATTCTTCTCTGCTCCTTTTACTTTTACTTTCTTTCAAGTTTTCCTTTGTGCCGCGTTTCTGTATTTCATATTTCCGCTTTTATTTTACCTTAGCCGGGGGTGGGGGTGTGCGGGCAGGCTCTGGGAACAGCCGCGTTATGGTCTCCTTTGTAGGAAACCAGCGACTATATTTAGTAAGCTTGCATCGCGCTGCGCCTTTGAGCATTTTTAAGGTCATGCAAATGCAAAAGTTACGTGCGTGCACAAAACGTATATTTAAAACATTTAAGTGGGTAATGAGTTTCCAGTGTAGTAAAAAATTAGTTTTGGTGTAGATAGAAGCTCATCTCATATATTGCCTTAACGTAACAGAACCTGAAGGAGAAACTGAAATACCTGTGACATTGGTCATTTGCGAAATTATAGTGATATCATAGCTTATAACTCAGATTGGCTGTTCGGGTATTGTCAACGATGGCTGCTAGATGCGAACAAAGGCATCACTCGAAGATGGCTTCACTCAAAGAAGTTATTAGAAACCCTATATTCGCTTTTGGACGATAGCACAATGAGGTGAGAGGTTCTCTCTCTCTCTCTCTCTCTCTCTCTCTCTCTCTCTCTCTCTCTCTCTCTCTCTCTCTCTCTCTCTCTCTCTCTCTCTCTCTCTCTCTCTCTCTCTCTCTCTCTCTCTCTCTCTCTCTCTCTCTCTCTCTCTCTCTCTCTCTCTCTAACTCTCTCTCTCTCTCTGTATGTGTGTGTTGACCTCTCTTGTATATTGTATAACCTTGGAGAAAAGGATGTTTTCATAACCGAGCGGTATGGCTCAGGCGGTTTTATCTGTGGCCCGCATTCGAGAGGCCTGAGTTCGATTCCGGTGGCCAACCTGCCTCACCCATCGGATTTTTTCGGATGATTTCTTGGGTAGGTCGCCAGGCGTGTGCTGGGTAGGTTAATTTCATCCCCTGAATGTTCTGTTCCTCCATTTTAACTCCATTATCATTTACATCATCTCATCTGTGGTTTCTTTCAGGGTAGAACTGCCGACGGGTATCTCGGCGCTGCATGGCAGGACCATCTGCTCTGAGTATAAACTTCCGCAGACTTTTGGGACAACTTCCGCAGGACGGTTGCTGGTCCTCAAACCGGGCCCAGTAGTGGGGCTGTTTCCGAACCACAGAAGACTGGGAGGTCCGTTTTCCTGGACTGGCGGGGGAGTTTCCATCTAGTAAAATGTAGGGAGTCCACCCTCTACTCCGCCTACCGGAGTCTCCTGACGCCTCATCCTTTCTTCCGGGGCTGCCTCCAATCGGGGGCGTGAATCAGTAGATCGCCTTTAGGTCTCCGTGTCGTATCTCCTCCGGAAGATAGTCCACTTCAGTACAGTATGCTTTCATTGCTTTCCAAACTCTCTCTCTCTCTCGCTATATATATATATATATATATATATATATATATATATATATATATATATATATATTAGTTCATATATCAGCATCCGCTCTAAAGCCATCTCTGGTTGCAGAATATGTAAATCGGCTTTTTGTCGGAGATGAGTAGTTAAGGTGGATATGCGAGGCAATTTGCTCATGCCCTGCGCCCTTCAGTAGATGTACAGTCCTACTGTGCGTAGTCGTTTCCTTAAGTGACAACATTCAGAAAGATTTCTTACCCATCTTCTGTCCCATCTCAGAGAAAAATGAACCTAAGTCTAGCTTCCTAACTTGTCTTTGTCAAGGATAAATTTGCTCACTGAGTAGATACATTTCAAGAACCCATGATTTTACCGACCTTTATACTGATACCAACCAAAGATACAGGACCAATATACATCTTTGAGCTGCCCCATGACTATTGACATCCTGATGCCCGGCAGCCCCTCATCCGGTAGCTATCGTGAGACTGCAGAACAATTAGGACATTAAGCATTTACGTCGATGTGTATCCTTAGCTTCCGGTGAAGGCCGCGTCACATCAGAACACGCTACAGATCAACCAAAAACTCAAATCATTTCTCCGATCAAGTAAAGACAGCAGTAATCCGCTCCTAAACACAGGAGTATACAGAATTAGATGCTATATGGAAACGGCTAGTTTGGCTAAACTGGCAGATCCATCATAACAGGGAAAAAGAGCATATACGCAGTTTAAAACTAAACCAAACCGTATATCAGCATTAGCAGAACACGTGATCTCAACCAGCCACTACATCTATTTGCAGCAGCTTTTCCCAGATGATGACACAGGAAAGGGTGGACATGTTCAAGTAAAGCGATAATATCAACAGAGACAACGGAAAGCAACTCCACGGTACTTGGAAGACCCTGCTCACAAGCACAAGGCGGAAAAGCCAGAAAAAGAATGCTAAATCGGAAAAGAGCCGAGAAGAAGCTCACAGCCTGATGACCAAGGTAACACGGCCGGAAGCAAAGGATACTCATCAGGCCGTGGAAGCTTGCGCATCCATTTCAATACTTTTTTAAATTGTATCTAGTCTATGGAGAGGATAGTGACGTTGTGGGTTCGTGGAATTAAAAGTCCAGTTTGGAGAAATTCAAAATGTTCTTTATTTCCGTAGAAATACACCTTGGTCAACCATTAGAGTAGCATAATAACCTATCATACACAAATACAATATTCAAGGTCGTTAACCACTAACAAAGAGTTTACTTTCAAAACACAGCTGTACGCACGCACATGAGTTCAGTTCAATTACCAGTCTCCTCTCTTGGTGAGTCGCGCCTTCTCTTACATACCTCTACTCATATTTCTAGACATTTCTCGAATGATTTGTAACAAAAAAGAAATCGAAACTTCCAGTAAGCTATCCGTCTCTTTATCTGTTTCGGCAAGCTTTTATCTCCGCGTTGCACTGTCAGTCCCTTGTCTCCACGCTGCACTATCTGTCACTTTGTGTGCGTCAGCCGCGCTATCGCAATAATGGCTCGCGACAGTAGTATTAAAATACCGTAACTGTCTCAGGTGAAAAGATGATTAGATATCAACGTTTCGGGAGTACACATATCTCCCATCAACAGAATATTTATAAAATGTTATAACCACAAAATGAAATATTGGATATAACACAACTATAAACAAAGACAAAACACTATCAAAATTCGTATTACTGAACAAAAGGATGTTTTCAGTAAATTAAATGCCAGGTCAATGGATTTCCATTTTGAAGGCCGGTTTCCAAGAAGAGCTGAACTGAAATCCAGCATCACGATTAAGCGTGCTCTTTTCAGAGGAAATCGCCAAAGCCTCCTTAATTCTCCGCTCCCAGTAACTGTTGCATTTTGCCAAGATGGTCGTCTCCCGAAAATTGGCTCTGTGGTCGTTATCAAAACAATGCTCTGCCAGCCCAGACTTCTCATGTTGCATTAAGGTTGTTGATTTTTTTTTTAAAAAAAAAAGGTTGTAACTTATTTTTCCCTGCACCGGCTAATTCTGCCAAGTTATCAAATTGTAAAATCATCAAAAGTTTCCAGATGCAGATATCACTTTACTCATAGACACCGTTATTTAAACATTGGAACCATTTGCCAAATTTGGTAATTCCCTACCCTGCAGATAGCAGTAAACCTTTTAGGATAATCACCAACTGCAGTATCTTTTTTCAGTTGTACACTTATGCAGGGTTCCGAAAGACAGTATACTAACGTATGTTAGTTGTATGTGTAACGACGAATAGAAAACAGCTTCAAATGTAAATACAATTATTAATCTTATCTGATAATCAAGTTAGGCTTCAGGCACTTGTTTCACCCCAATTCAAACAAAATTTGGTATGCTCTTAAAATGCTGCAGAGACTATCCCAGCACCAACTTCTGCCAGAATGGATCCCAAGTCATTAGGGAATTGCCTTAAATGAAACGGCAGATCATTAGTCAGAAAGGCGTTATAAAAAATTTCTGTATGTGTTACAATATACTAAGGAGGAGCACAAAAATGGCGGAATAAGTTTGTTGGTCAACAGTATAATATATAGTCAAATGATAAGATAAAACTTTCACTGAATTTCTTTTGTATAGTAGTAGAACAAAGAAATAAGCCTGGAACTCTATGGGGGAATTGCAGGGTAAATTATGCTTAGAGATATCTATAAAATTCCAGGATTCATCAGGATGTAGATTACACCAACATGGTCAGGACACCGCGAGGTATTGTCGCCAGGCCATTGTTGATTGGAGGTGGCGCAGACAACCAAATCAAGAGACGGCAGTGGAGTGTGGAGATAAAAGCTCGCCGAAATGGTGGGCGGGAGCAGACGGATTTCTCGGGAGTTCACCTTTGTTCTAGCTGGGTCTCGAAAGTTTGAGAAATTTCTGGAATGTTAGTAAACTATAAAAAGGCAGTCCGCCCTCAAAGAGTAGTCAGTCGGTAATTGAACGCGTGCGGGTAAGCAGCTGTGTTTGTTGACGGAAATTAAAACGGCAAACGAGGTCCTCAAAGCTTGAAGAGCAGATGACCGGCGTAAGGGATGACGTCGCAGAGCTGGGCAAGCGGATGGGTCAAGTGGACCAGCGCCTTAACGATTAAGAGGAAAAGCCCGACAATAATGCCAAGTCCCTGAACGCCATGGTGGAAGACGTCGAAGACCTTGCGACCCGCGTAAACAAGCTGGAGGGAAAGGCCGACAGCAACACAAAGTCCCTGAACGCCATGGTGGAGGACGTCGTCGGCAGGAGGTTAAAGGATTTAAAGGTCAACGCGCCGGAATGCGACACAACATCTGCGGGCGTCAAACCACCTAAATACGACGGCGCGAAAACTTTCGAAGTCTACCGCCGCCAGTTCGACGCAATGGCCAAGCACAACAAATGGTCACCAGAGGAAGAGGCCACGCAGCTACTAGCCAGCCTCCAAGGACGGGCCGCAGAAGTCCTGAACGCGGTCCAGTCAGCGGCGGCGTCCAAGAACATCTGGGAAGCCCTGGAGAATCGCTTTGGAAACCACCGCATAGCCGCAGCGTACCGCAGCCAGCTGAAGTCCAGGTCACAGCAGCCAGGGGAGACGCTGCAGGAGTTCGCCCTGGCAATCGAGCAGCTGGCCAGCAAAGCCCTAGTCGAACTCCCACCAGAGTTCGTATCCCGAGAGCCTGCCTACACATTTGTCGACGGGGTACGAGACACGGAGATTCGTCAGCGCCTAATACTCGGCGATTAAAAAATCATACACGAGGCGTTAACGGCAGCATTAAGGATGGAGGCGGCCAAGGTGACAGCTATCCCGAAGTCAAGAACGAGGAGTGTCCGCTACACCGGAGACATAAGACCAGCCGAGGGACGCCGGCGAAGACCTAGTGCCCTGTGTTGGGGATGTGGACAGCCGGGACACCTGGAGAGAGACCGCCCACACCAGGAAGAGCAGCCGGAAAACGAGTAAGGGCCGTCGTGGAGAGGGGCACGACGGCGCTGTTACCACCATCCCCTCGAGTAACACTGCGCGCCGTTAGGCGGCGTATGGATGACAGCCTCATCGCGGACGGCTGGGCACGAGGAAAGCCATGCCGCGGGCTGGTGGACACCGGGGTGGCCGTGACGACCATCAGACCTGACGTGGCCAAGTGTTTGCCGACGAGGAAGCCTAGCCGACCGTAACAGCTTGTGACGGCATCGGGCGACACCTTGCTTCTGGAGAAGGAGGCCCTACTGAAGTTGACCTTGCGAAGGGGTGCCGTACGTCAGTGGGTGTTCGTCGTGAAGGTGTCTGAGGTAGTGATACTGAGATTGGATGCCCACAGGAGCGACGAGGCGACGATCGACGTTTTCAGGAAGGTACTGCAGCCCAATGGAGAAGAGGTGATACTCCGGCAGCTCGAAGAGCGCTATGGAATTTGCAGGGTCGTCCTGAAGGAAGACGTGGTATTCCCCGCGAGAAGCGAGGTGGTGGTTACGGCGCGACTGGAAGGCCAGAGAACAAAGAACATGATGCTGGACCAGAAGACGCCTCTGCAAGGACTCTGTCTAGCCAGGACATTATTGCCATGCCGGTAGGAGGTGCCAGTGAGGCTGCTCAACGTGAGGCTGCTCAACCTGGAAGATATCGATCACGACCTCCAGGCTGGAACGGAATTGGGACAAGCGAGCCCGTGGTCAGCGTAACCGCAATCCACAAGACACAGGAGCCGGTGCCGACGCAATACCTGGGGCCCCGACTGGAAGGCTTACTGGAGAGGGCGGCCGACCACCTGACCGCCGAACGGCGAGAGAGAAACTTCGACAACTGCTGAGGAGATACCAGCGCGCCTTCAGCCTAGGCAACAGTTGTTGAGTCCAGAGGTTCTACTCCCATTAGTCTTGAACCCGTAGGAACAAGACTCGGGCCGCTTTCAACCAGGGAGTCATCCGAGCTGTCCCAAAGGGCACTCGGCGTCCTCCGTGGGGCTTTCCATAGGACAAGACCTGGGTTACAAACAAGCCCCCCCCATTTGGTCCAAGGACACACGACGGAATGGAAGTGGATACGCCACTTACGCGCACCAACAACAAAGGTGAAGCTACCGATATGACCTCGGTGGGGCCGCCTGGCGATCTAGCACACCTTCTACTAGCTTTGCAGGCTAGTACCCGGGAGAATTAATGGCTTCCCTCAACCCCGTCCTGAGACGTACCCGACTCCCACGGGTATCGGGAACCACTGCCCCCTCAAGACCATCCCAATCCGAACAACTCCCAAAGGAGGGACCCAGATGTTCGGCCCGAGGTTCCTCTAATAACGTCAGAGGTACCACGAGTGCTAAGGGTCCACAGCGCCCGCACCACGTCAGCTGAAGGAGACGGATATTCTCCCCTACGTGACTACGGCCGCACGGACCGCGTGCTCCACCGCATCGACACCGGAGACGCCCTTCCTAATCGGCAACCATCTAGTCGCGTTCCGCTGGCGAAACAGGCGGTGGTACGGGATATGGTAGATGACATGAAATCCAGGGGAGTGGTTGAAGAGTCTGACAGCCCTTGGTGTTCCCCGGTAGTTCTGGTGACAAAGAAGAACGGCTAGCTACGCTTCTGCGTGGACTACAGGAAGTTGAACGCTGTCACCCGAAAGGACTGCTTCCCCCTACCCCGGATTGAGGACACTCTGTACACGCTTGCTGGTGCGCAGTGGTTCTACACCCTGGAACTGAAGTCAGGTTACTGGCAGGTGGCTCTAGACCCGAGAAGCAAGGAAAAGACTGCATTCTCGACAGACCAAGATCTTTGGCAGTTCACAGTTATGTCATTTGGCCTCTGCAACGCACCAGCTACCTTCCAACGCCTCATGGAGTCAGTGATGAGAGGACTGAATTACGACGCCTGCCTGCTATACCTGGACGACATCATCATTGTCGGTAAAACTTTTGAGGACCATCTCGAGAATCTGAGTAAGGTGCTACAGAGATTGCAGGCAACCAACTTAAAGCTGAAAGCGAAGAAGTGCCAGGTCTTTCGCAAGGAAGTGAACTACTTGGGCCACATAGTCTCCGCAACCGGAGTGGCCACAGACCCGGAGAAGACACAGGCTGTGAAAGATTGGCCTCGCCCAAAGGATAGGAAAAAGTTGCGCAGTTTCCTGGGTCTGTGCAGTTATTACCGACGCTTCATTAAGGGGTTCTCTAACATCGCCAAACCCCTCACCCGCCTGACAGAGGAACACCGGGCTTATGTGTGGACGGAGGACGCCGAAGGCGCTTTCCAGCACCTGAAGAAGATCCTGTGCAGCGCTCCAATTTTGGGATTTCCACAACCAGGTGGCGCCTTCATTGTGGACACCGACGCCAGCGACCATTGCATTGGAGGCGTCCTATCCCAATTCCAGGGTGGCCATGAGCGGGTGATAGCCTACTACAGCAAGATGCTATTCAAGGCAGAGAAGAGCTACTGCGTCACCCAGCGAGAGCTACTGGTGGTAGTAAAGACATTGGAGCACTTCAACAAGAACCTGTATGGTCAGCCATTCCACCTGAGGACTGTACATTCCGCCCTAACCTAGCTATTGAGCTTTAAGAACCTGGAAGGCCAGACGGCACGTTGGGTCCAGAGGCTGCAGGAATACGACTTCACTTCTGAACATCGTAGAGGGAAGAGCCACAGCAACGTACACGCTGTGTCCTGAAGACCCTGCCCAGAGGAGTGCGGCCAATACACAAGAGTGGAAGAGAAGGAGCGTGTCGCAGCTGTCCGAGTGGTCACGGCAGTTCCTGCGGATGGCTGGGATAGCGCACGCCTGAGAAGGGAGCAGCTGGTGGACATACACTTGGGGCCACTACTGAGAGAAGTGGAGGCAGGGACAAGACCAACCTGGGAGGACATCGCACCGAGGAGCGCCACCTAAAAGTCGTACTGGGGCCAATGGGACACACTGAAGACAAGAGAGGGAGTTCTGTTCCGGGTATGGGAATCGCCTGATTAGAAGATGCAGAGAGAACAGTTGGTATTTCCTCCAAGCAAGGTCCTGGAAGTCTTGGAGGAAGTACACGCCGGTACTTCAGGAAAAAAATGAAATGTGCAGTATTTAACGCCCGTTTTTACTACATACGGCACCGCAGGCGCTGACACTGATGATACATGAGATGAAGATGGAGCACCGGTGGAATGAGATGGAGGGGGAAACCGGAGATGACGGAGAAAATCCGCCCCAGCGCCGTGTTGTCCACCACAAATCTCACTTTGCGGTCGCCTGGGATCGAAACCGGGCCGCCTTGGTGAGAGGCAAGAGGTCTATCCACTGAGCCACGGCGCGGCCAGGTACTTCAGGAGGACACCTGGAAGCAAACCGAACGATCGGCAAACTCGGACAGCACTACTACTGGCTGAGGCTCCGAGCAGATGCTGAGAGATGGTGTCATCAATGCCATGTGTGCGCAGCTAGTCGGGATCACCAGACTAGGTGTCGGGGTCGCATGCAGCAGTACAACATCGGAGCGCCATTCGAAAGGATCGCCATCGACATTGTTGGACCATTCCCAGTATCCGACCGTGGCAACATGTACCTGAAGGTGGTCGTGGACTACTTCAGCAAGTGGCCGGAGCTGTATGCCATCCCGAACCAGGAGGCAAAGACAATCACATACTGCCTTATAGAGCAAGTGTTCTGCCGATTTGCGGTGCCGTTAGAGCTCCACAGCGACCAGGGCACTAATTTTGAGTCCAAACTGATGAAGGAGGTACTAGAAAGGTGAACAAGATCCACGCAACACCCCTACATCCCTAGTCAGATGGCATGGTGGTGAGATACATCAAGACATTAGAAGAGCACCTGAGGAAGGTCGTAGCCAGTCATCAACGAGACTGGGACGTCAAGGTGCCACTGTTCTTGCTGGCTTACTGCTCGTCTGCACACGAGACCACTGGGATGACGCCAGCCAGCTTAATGTTCGGCCGAGAGTTACGCCTCCCTTGCTTTTGGATGTATCCCGGACGCAAAACAGTCAGCAACTGAGTATGTGGAGAACCTGGTGGACCATCTCCACGACATGCATGAGATGGCTCGTCAAAACTTCCAGACGGCGAGCGACCGCATGAAGACCCGATACGACAGGCAAGCCAACAGCCAAGGGTTCCAGCATGGTGACCCAGTTTGGTTGTACCGCCCTACCCGAACCAAGGAGCGATGCCCGAAGCTCCAGCAAACATGGCAAGGACCGTACCGGGTGGTGAAGAGGATTAACGACGTGGTCAACCACATCCGGTGTGTGCCCCGAGGGAACATGTTGGTGGTACACCTGGATCGCCTGGCCCGTTACGATAGTGCTGTTCGGGACGACCAGCCTTGAGGAGGGAGCAGAGTCACCAGGCCATTTTTGATTGGAGGCGGCGCGGGCAACGTGATCAAAGAGACGGATGTGCAGTGCGGAGATAAAAGCTCGCTGAAATGGTGGGTGGGAGGAAACGGATTTCTCGGGAGTTCGCCTTTGTTCTAGCCGGGTCTCAATTGTTTGAGAACGTTCTGGAATGTTAGTAAACTATAAAACGGCAGCCCGCCAGCAAAGAGTAGTCAGTCGGTAATTGAACGCGTGCAGGTAAGCAGCTGTGTTTGTTGACCTTGTATGTTGTATTGTGTATGTATACGAAGCGTATTTCTACGGAAATAAGGTGCACTTTTTGTGTTTGTAACCTGGACTTTTTATTTCACGAACCCACAAATTCACAGTATGAACTATTAGAATTTGATGCACTAGGAACAAAAAGCTTATCTTTTGTGCCCCATGGTTAAAGACCGTATCACAGTCAAAGATTTACCTAAGGCTATGAAACATGAATTCCTGTAAAATGAAATATGGAGAGTACAAATGAGCGGTAGATATCAAGCTCTGAGCAACTCCTATCATTACATCCACTACCGTTACTACTAGAAAAACGTCATAGAAGTTCATCGGCTGACACAGAGATGACCTGAAGGCTTCCAAATTATTTTGACAGATGTAAAATATCATCCATTACAGGCGCACTGTGAACTTTCAGTCGTTTCATTCGCTTGCTACGATCGAGTGAATAAACTACTGTTAATATTTTATAGAAAATGTATAAAACTGAAATATGACCTGTTTAGAAGATTTATTTCCAATATAAAGACAAATTGATTTAGATTCGAAATTAAGAATTCTTGCCGTTATTCTTCGATCGTTGTAACGTGGGCTCCTGAATTTAAACACGTTCTTGCATCCCTTCAAGATGATGCAAGAGATTAGGTCAAATGTTCATAATGCTGTAATCAGTCAGTGATTAAAGCTACGCCAGATCTGCAAAGATCTCGATAAGATGTTTAAACTCACTTTATGTTAAGGTTTGGCTGTCGTAATGCTTTCCGCTCGATAAGTACATACCGCGTTTGTAAAATCACACCAAAATCGTAATTGAATAACACAAAGGATGATTATATGTGTTAAACGAACTTCAGTGATACTTTAACATTACATGATAAATAAAATATGGTTCTACCATTACCCACCTGAGACGAATAAGCAACCAAACGGTGAGTGGTAACAGGAATCGCATCTGTAGCGGAAAAAGTGGCTGAGATTCACGGCAGGTCATTCCCGCCTTCCCGCGCGAAACACTGTCACTGCTGACTGAGGGGCGTGACGTCACTTAGAATACAACGCAAGATCGCTTACACGTGAATGTGCGTAATGCAATATGATTGCACATTATAACATAAGATAAAGCGCTGATGCATGCAAATTCCACAATCCTTCTGATGAAATAAACGAGATGCAGCTGCTTATGAGCTATTGTAGTTATTGGCTGTGTTTTTTGTCGTAGCATTATGAAAAACATTGCGCTGTGGCTGAAAGCAAACATGCTTCGTATAAAACTACGAATGTGATTTTCCATTGTTTGCCTAAAGATCGAGAACTACAGCGCAAGCGGGTTTTACGCTATAAAAGGGCTGATCCGGTTAATGTGAATAATGCAAGGATTTGTTCCGATCACTTCCTGCCCGAAAACTATGAACGGGATTTAAAAAACTAGCTGTTAGGTTTGCCGCTGTAAAGAAAATTAAAGGGCGACGCTGTACCGTCATAGAAAATTCCTAATTGGCATGGGTATGTATTTGAGGCGGTAGTAGCAAGTACCAGCAAAACCAATTTGCAGGTAATTATCAGATACACATTCCATTTATGTATTTGTTTCTATGTGTACACTGAGTTTATTCGCTCCTTTTTATAAGGAAAGTTTGATGCGTGGAATAATAATAATAATAATAATAATAATAATAATAATAATAATAATAATAATAATAATAATAATAATAATAATAATAATAATAATAATAATAATAATAATAATAATAATAATAATAATAATAATAATAATAATAATAATAATAATAATAATAATAATAATAATAATAATAATAATAATAATAATAATAATAATAATAATAATAATAATAATAATAATAATAATAATAATAATAATAATAATAATAATAATAATAATAATAATAATAATAATAATAATAATAATAATAATAATAATAATAATAATAATAATAATAATAATAATAATAATAATAATAATAATAATAATAATAATAATAATAATAATAATAATAATAATAATAATAATAATAATAATAATAATAATAATAATAATAATAATAATAATAATAATAATAATAATAATAATCATAATCATAATCATAATCATAATCATAATCATAATCATAATCATAATCATAATCATAATCATAATCATAATCATAATCATAATCATAATCATAATCATAATCATAATCATAATCATAATCATAATCATAATCATAATCATAATCATAATCATAATCATAATCATAATCATAATCATAATCATAATCATAATCATAATCATAATCATAATCATAATCATAATCATAATCATAATCATAATCATAATCATAATCATAATCATAATCATAATCATAATCATAATCATAATCATAATAATAATAATAATAATAATAATAATAATAATAATAATAATAATAATAATAATAATAATAATAATAATAATAATAATAATAATAATAATAATAATAATAATAATAATAATAATAATAATAATAATAATAATAATAATAATAATAATAATAATAATAATAATAATAATAATAATAATAATAATAATAATAATAATAATAATAATAATAATAATAATAATAATAATAATAATAATAATAATAATAATAATAATAATAATAATAATAATAATAATAATAATAATAATAATAATAATAATAATAATAATAATAATAATAATAATAATAATAAATAATAATAATAATAATAAATAATAATAATAATAATAATAAATAATAATAATAATAATAATAATAATAATAATAATAATAATAATAATAATAATAATAATAATAATAATAATAATAATAATAATAATAATAATAATAATAATAATAATAATAATAATAATAATAATAATAATAATAATAATAATAATAATAATAATAATAATAATAATAATAATAATAATAATAATAATAATAATAATAATAATAATAATAATAATAATAATAATAATAATAATAATAATAATAATAATAATAATAATAATAATAATAATAATAATAATAATAATAATAATAATAATAATAATAATAATAATAATAATAATAAATAATAATAATAATAATAATAATAATAATAATAATAATAATAATAATAATAATAATAATAATAATAATAATAATAATAATAATAATAATAATAATAATAATAATAATAATAATAATAATAATAATAATAATAATAATAATAATAATAATAATAATAATAATAATAATAATAATAATAATAATAATAATAATAATAATAATAATAATAATAATAATAATAATAATAATAATAATAATAATAATAATAATAATAATAATAATAATAATAATAATAATAATAATAATAATAATAATAATAATAATAATAATAATAATAATAATAATAATAATAATAATAATAATAATAATAATAATAATAATAATAATAATAATAATAATAATAATAATAATAATAATAATAATAATAATAATAATAATAATAATAATAATAATAATAATAATAATAATAATAATAATAATAATAATAATAATAATAATAATAATAATAATAATAATAATAATAATAATAATAATAATAATAATAATAATAAATAAAAATAAATAATAATAAATAATAAAACTGTTTTTATTAATAGGCAATATCAGAAAGAGATCGCCGGTGCGAAGTTAGGACCGTGCGAAAGAGGGCGCTGTCTACTTTAGTATCTTTATCTCCCCCCCCCCAAAAAAAAAACAAATTTGACCAGTCGACCAGCACGGAGGTAGCTCCTGACCACTCTGTTGTTGCTGAAGAGGAAATAATTAGACTAAAGACTCAGATGCAAGCCCTGAAGAAAGAAAACGGTGTTTTGAAACGGCAGAACAAGGTACAGAAGTAATATTTTGTAGATTCCATGGACAAAGTGCTGCGAAGTGTAATGGAGTGATGCAAAACTTAATTTCTATAATAAGTTCCAAGTTTCCCGAAATTCATCACAAAGTGATCTCTCTTAATGTGAGGACAAGAACCTTCATTACAATTAGGCACTTAAACAAAAGAGCGAAGGCAGAAATGATCAGGAAACTTGCAGCAAAGAAAAATCTTCAATGGGTTGCTTCGTCATTTTCTTGAGCTACACTGAGTAAGTACATATGAATAGTAACATGTTTTAAACTCTTAATACAACTGCTAGAAAGAATCTTCATTATAATACACAAGTGGGTGTTTATTCCTTCCGATTTTACACGTAGCAGAGCTTAAATAACACATACTGAGGGGCTTGTGTTTAACTCTCGCGGTTGAACTCTATTCTCAGTGACGTCATGCGCGTTAGCCAATGGCAGCGCCACTCTCCGGAATGGCCTACCTGAGTACTCTAGTTGCCTTGGCTGAGATTGTCATGGTGTGGTGCTCTTAGACCATCCGCAGAAGGGCAGATCTGTCAGCGAAGCAATTGAAGGTATATTATTCAGGCTAAAGGTTCACACTTCTTTCGTTATGATAATGCGGCTTCGCATTCGGGATAATTTGTTATCTAAAATCTATTATATTCGTCGAATTTGTCTCTCAGTAATACTTTTTGTTCTCATATCCGAGTAAATCCCTGATTCAATGAAGATTCACATCAAGTTAAGAGGCTGAAGCTTAGACATGCCCTGCTTGGTACTGTAAGACAAACCTTATGCACTGAGGGTATAAAATAGGGTAAGTCTTGGACTAAACGTATCAATTTAGAGGATGTGTGTTGGAAAATAAAGAAATAAACGTTTCTCTTAAGCTGTCGCAAAAATGGGACACTTTAACCTGCAGGCATATTACAGGATAAGATAAATGATTTACGTAAGGAAGTTGATGAAAGGACGTTGCCTGGCTCTTAGCGGTCACTGATGATGAAAATGCATTTTATTGCAACCTAGTGAGGAAAAAAAAAAACTCTGGTCTTGATAAATGATCAACACACAAGTGGTCTTAATCTATCACACAATATAGGTGTATCATTTACTAAAGGTTATACTTATTTTTCTGCCCAGTTAAGGTGAGCTGCGATCATGATGCATTGCCAAACAGATAAGTACTGGCGCATTTTATTACTGTTCAATATTCAGGTTATTTATTTTAAATTATAATATTATTCAATAAACTTTAATGGTGAAAATCTGTAAAACTGATTTGTGAATGTCTGTTACACTTGCCTTAATATGTCTCCATGCCCGGGGTTATTATTATCAATTTAAGACATTTCCATAAACCTGTTTATTTTTAAAGTTAAGCGCTGAGAAGGGTTAAGCTGACCATTTGTTTAGTTTACATAGAACGATGTATTACATTATTCCATTTTCACTACAGTTGAATAAAATTAACAGCTTAAAATTAATATTAATTGTGCATCTACAGCGAAAGCTTAGTATAATTATTTATGAAAATTATTAATTCTATTTGTAAGAATAAGAGACAAAGTAAGCTTTCGCAAGAACTTTATAGAAGAGCAGACAGAGAAGGCCATGAGAATATTACACATTAGGTTCTGAGTTACTCTAAACCTCGCTTGTAGTAAGCATAGGAAAGATTGTATTTCATCTAAAAATTGTTTCCAATTTTCACTTAAATTAATCATTCCTGAATAAAATTTAATGTTAGAAAAGTGTCCTTGGTATGTATTTTGAAGCATACATCAGTAAGGTTTGTAACCAAATATTTTCATGCACAAACGACCCTTCATATGACATACTTTCTACTTTTTTATTTTATCAAAAATGTTTTTATTATCACATTCTATATTAAACATATTTATATAAAAATTGAATTGAAATCGAATTTTCCGAGAATAGCTTCGGAAGTGTTCTTCATTCAGGGTGACTACGGTTCCATAGTAAACCATAAGATTTGGACAAAATTTTACTGAACAACTGATATCGACCTTGTTATATTTGTGGGAATATTCTCTGATGTTAACCATTTACAGGATAAATTAAGGGTGCGTGATCCGGATTGGAGAGCGAAAACTGCTCCTTAGGAGATGGTAGAGTATTGTTGTGTTGGAGCGACTTTTGTGTACAAAGAAGTTAATTACTTGAGACGGTTAAGTGTGTAATGCGATTGTGTTTCTTCGGTCTAAGTGAGAAATGAAATTATTTTGTGGAATGAAGGAATGCAATTGTTCCATTTCTGGCATTTTGTTATTTTTAAGTTCATTTAAGATTTATAACGACTGTGCATTGAAATTGCTTCAGTAACATGTACGAAAATATAAACATTCTTAAATCCATAAGCCACCTTGTTATGTTGCTTACTTAATCAGTGGCAAAAAGGCAAAAATAAATACCGCTACAACAGCGAGCGAAGCGGATTAAGGTAAGATGAGGGATTCAAATTGTCTTTTATTTACGGCCTCCAACGTTAAGTCATATCGGACGGGTAAAATAATGTTCAAATGAGCCAGAAAAATGGAGAATGATACCACGAAATCTGTGTGGACTGTGGGAAACCAGAAATTCTTATGTGGAAAATATCTGTGAGGTACTATACAAGTGTAGAAATTTGTTATTTTCTTCTCATGATTATATTATGTATTGAAATTTAATATTTCATCGTTTTTCTTTCCATTCCGATTCGTGCGCTATGCCAATCCTAATCAGCCACAATTGCTGGCGATTAGGTTTGGATTCCGCTCAGAATAAAAATGAAAACGGAAGGATACAGATAATTATTCATAAGAAAGCTTACCATTTAACACAATCTAGAATATCCAGGCTTCAATATACGTTAAGGCTTTTATATTTACATGATAAATAGGGCTTTTATGAGAGATTTTCAAAATATTGATCCGAAACACCCCGCTTTTCTGAATTCTCAAAGTGGTAGTTTGTTATTCGTCTTTACCTTGCTGCTGAAAAGAGATTGGAATTTGAATTTCATTACACTGTGATCGGCCTTTTAAAAATGTCACTATAATTTTAATGTGTTGTGTTTTCTTTATGTGTACAACAAAATGTGTAAATATGAAATGAAGATTTGTCTGCATTAACAAGATGAGGTAGAAGAATAATTTTATAAGGAAGTGATTGTAGAAGAATGAGTAGAGAAAACTGTGAATGAAACAGTTAAATTTTTGTTCAAAGTACCTCCTTAGAAATGAACGTCTACGGTTTCTCTGGTGTATAGGATGATACAGAAAGGATATCGTGGAATAGTTTACTGTCTGTTGATACTACGATGGCTTATATCTCTGAAATGACAGGGGACATGTTTCGATATAACGACCCTCTAGATGATGGCAGTTATAAATTATCGTCAGAAAGTTTCTCTAAGACGCACTTGGTGGCACTGCTGCTGACAAATTTATTACGCAAAACTGAAACTTTGAAGATGTTTCTTGTGCAACTTTGATGTCCCGGAGAACTTCAACTTAGAATTACTTTGGATAAGTGTACTTGAGTCCCATGTGAGTCTTTACGAGATTAAAGGCAGTTCCACGATACAAACTTCAACACTAACGAATTCAAAATTAAATTTATTAATGTAAACATCCACGTAATGGTAAATGTATTACACACTTGCTCAATCTAATCTTAATACTTTGACTGCATCTGGTGAATAATCTACATTAATACACTAAAACGTGTAATTGTAATAATAAGGGCCTAAACAAAAACGTAGAATTATCCAGTAAACAAAAACTTTAAAACATCTGGTTTTGCTATCCAGTTCTGTACAAAACTTTATTTCATACATTTATCTTAATCGTAATAAATATTTATAGAAATGCTTTTGTCACATATTTCCTCGCAGGTACAAGGAGAATACTAGGAGCACGGTGAGTTTAAGCGATAGCCAAATACTTTAAGAATTGGTCACTATGTGCTGCATTTAAAATTTCATTATCTTTGAAATACCATAATATAAGAAGCCAAATAACGGCCTCCCATTTCTGAAAAGTATAGGTATTTAAGCATTCAAACCAAAAGATGAGATATTTCAAAAGGTGTTCACTTGTAAATTCAAATGTCTGTGGCATAAATAATGTCTTTAACAAGATGACCCACTTTTCATTTTTTTTAAGATTTAGTGTATCTCACGGTTCACCAATAATATGCAAAGGTAACTGAGTGAATGTTCCTAAAAAGCTTAGGACACACATTTAATTAGTAATGGAGATATCTTAAACATATGATAATTTATTTTCCATGTATGTGGTTCTTTACGATGGGGATCTTTTTAAAACAAATTGTGTCACAATGTTGAAATGTTGAAATTATAAGAGCTTGGTATTTAATTTACTTTTCTTTAGTTATGCTTTTCAAACACACTCACACCTATATTTTTCAAAAACTTTTTTTGGGAGGATGCGTCGTAACATTTAATTTAGGTCACATCTCAATATTAAATGTTTGGGTCTAATACAAATACTTCCTGCATTTCTGTGTATGTGTAGAGAACATTTATTTATTTATTTAAATCTCTCTGTTTATTTTTTCAATAAAATCATAAAACTGATTTACCCATTGAACTAATAAATTTATTTAAATTTATATTGTTTCCCAAGGAAAATATAAATAATATATAATAAATAATATAAAATAATATATAAAATAAAAATCTTCCAGTGTGTTGACTTTCATTTGCATAGTCCTGCATAACATATTAGTTCTAGTTTAGTATTTTAACAAGATTCATATCGTATAGCTTTACTGTGTTTCACCCAACTTCGATAAGGCTGCTGTGACGTAGGTCGCTCTTACGCGGATCTACTGAGTTTACTCTCAAAGAGAAATTGCCGTTGTTTACGAGTGACATCTCCACTGCCTCAGGCCTGCCATCTAGTGATGAAATAACAAACAAATCAAGCTGCAATATTTCTGTTTGCAAACGAATTCTGGAAGCACGTGCAGGCAGGCTTGTCGATGTTAGGTACGTTCATTAGAGAGAACGCTGTATCTGCTACCACGTGAATATTTGATAGTGAACAATGGATGGCACTTAGACAACATTGTGGTTATGTCAGTGACGTCAATTGTGTGTTGTCAACATCAGGTCTCTGCATCTAATATCACAGACCAAACTGCTTAGTTAATATAATCTTTAAGTAATAAAGTAACTTTTATCGTTTACGTGACACAAAGTATAGAGTAGATAGTAAATTTATATGCCACCCAGATTTCGCTGGACAATATCTCTTGCGACTCCCGGAATCCATATAAAACAGTTTTAGAAGAAGGAGCTTGTCTCTGAATATAGAAAATAAATACCTTACTTGGTATTTATGTTCAGTACATTCCAAGGATGAGACACGATGCTTTCCAAGAAAATCTTCTACCAGAAACATATTTTTCAAAAAAAAAAAAAAAAAAAAAGTCGATTTTCTCAATAATTACTCCAAAGGTTTTGATTAAAATACCATATACTTAAGATATTGTTATGAGGAAGTAAATGTTTATTTTGAGTCTTTTGGAAATTGCCTCTGAGATCCTCTTAACTCTGGATGGATTTTGCATAACTGGTAAATCGTAAGTGATACAGAAAGTCTTACTTCACAAACAATGCAAAATTCGTTGCAGCACAGGATGTATGTAAAATACAGTTTATGAGAACTTAACCATTTTGACACACTTTGTTATTGATTTTTGAATGCTTATAGTTTTCTCGCATTCAAAATCATTTGATTTTCCCCTTCCAGTCATGCAAACAGATTGGAATAGCGAATCGTTTAAAAGATTCGAGTAATGATTAAGCCTACTGACAGTGGCGAAGAGTGCAATGAAGGGCTGAAAGTGCCGCTTTCACAAGAATTTTAGGAGAAAAAGAAGAAAAACAAAACATTCCTACCAAACAATATTTTATTTACTCTGAATACAATTCAAATTTTATTTGCGAACATCCACAATACTGCGGACAGTTGAACAGCGCTTAAGCTCGAGTGACCCCTTCCACAAGCTCATTCAATGCTAAATATTTCTGTATTCACGCATTTTTAATCTTGAATAACATACTCCATAAGTTTTTGCAAGCAATCGCCACTCTTCGGTAATTAGAAAGTGTCGAAGATTTTCTCACGTGAAGTCTCTATAGTGTGCAAAAACCTATTGTGATGTGGCACATTTAAATACAAATATATATATATATATATATATATATATATATATATATACATATCAATAGCATTACGTTGTTGTTTTCTTTGGAATTATTGCGGATGAGGTAGCGAAATCACAACTAGTTATTATACTTAGGTATGTGGCAAAAGCTGGAAGTATTGAACCAAATATTTTTATGTTTCTGAGATTTCAGTGCCAATGGAACAGCAAGTTATTTAGCTCAACATGTATTTGACATTTTAGAAGAATTAAGCTGTGAAAAAATTGCTGTCACAAACATAGTGTGAACGTCGGCTGTAATGTGAAGAGAACACAGCGGTCTACAGATGAGAATAAATGTCCACAAGCTGTATTTGTTATATCAAAACTCACATTTTTGTCTAAGAATATACCTTTATGTGCACGAATAATCTAAAGGTATTTAAATGTATCGATCTTTTAATGAAATATAAATGTTGGTAAGGATCCTTTTGGTGTCTAAAATATTTATTAGGTTTAAACCCCTTAAAGATTTTAGTGCCTGAAACTTTATTACTTCTTCTTCTCTTCTTCTGCCTATTTTACCATTTATGTTGCCCTGTTAATGTTTTTCATGTATCATTGAAAGTTAAAATCTAGAAATCAGGGGATTGATTTGATTAATTGATTTTGTAAATGCTGATTGCAGGATTGAGCTGTTCTGGTACAAGAAACAAAGGCAGGTGTATTTCAGAACATAGCATATCAAGTCACTTTATTTTAGGAACAGAAACAAAGACCTCCCAACTATTAATCTCTTTGTCTTTATAGTATTTCTTGATGACTACGGTACGGCAGAAATGCCCTCCAAATGTAAAATGGTTAGTAATAAAAGTGCTATCGTTTAGTGACTCACATGCCTTGTCCTTTCATTAACTGATTATATACAAGCTTCAGCGGGAGTCTCGGCGCTCAATGGTTAACACTTATTTCTTTGGTATGACGGTCTCCGGGCCGGCCAGCTTCGGTAGCGTAGATGGTAGCATGTCCGCCTCACGTTCAAGAGGTCCCGAGTTCGCATCTCGGTCAGGGTGAGTTACCTGGATAAGGGTTTTTACGGGGTTTTCCCTTATCGTGATAGACGAATGTCGGGTAACTCTAAGCTCGATGTACCCCGGACGCATTGAGCATCATTTCACCCATTTCATTCATCGTCCGATATGACTAAAAGTTGGAGGACGTAACTTACAAAGAAAACAAATCTCCGGGCCGGCCTAGTGACCCGTTTCAGTACCATGGTGTTTTTTTTTTTTTTTTTTTTTTTTTTTAATTTTACGTCCTCCAACGTTAAGTCATATCGGACGGTGAATGAAATGATGCTCAAATGTGTCCAGGGTCCATGGAGCTTAGAGCTACCCGACATTCGTCTGTAAGGATAAGGGAAAACCCCGGGGAAAACCTTATCCAGGTAACTCACCCTGACCGAGATTCGAATTCAGGACCTCTTGAACGTGAGGTAGACATGGTGGGTGGGATACAGTTGTATGGTTCCTCTGGGGATTTTCCAACGTGTCAACTCTATGAACCCTGCCCTCTGCACTGTCGTGACTTCTTCAGTCAATCGCCGTTTTCTTCCACTCACCTCATCGTTCCTCTCGAGGATGTCCTAGTTGGGGGCCACAGTGTCGAATCTCCCCCGTACGATTTTATGCCGCCCTATCCCATGAGAGCATCAGGAGAATGAAATTACTTTTACGTTATATGATTAATATATTAATTTTGTAACAAACGTTCTCACTAGCTACAACAATATTGTAAAAGTAAGTCTCAAGTGAAGAGACTTTTCTTCAAAAATAATTTAGTACTATATATAATAAATAAGGTGTATAAGTATAATACGTATAAGTATATATACATAATGAGCTACATCAAAGGTGCATAAGAATGGCGACAATCAAACAATGGTGTTATATTCAATCTAAAGTTTTATACCAAGATTATATCAGAAATAATCATTTTTATACATCGTAAATTGAAAGAGAGAGAGGCAGGGAGAGGGAGAGAGAAAGGGAGAACCCGCGAGAATTTTCGAAGAAGGGATTCTTGGACTAATGGGGTTTTAAAAAGTATTTCCTATGAAATCACGAATGTAATTTTTGAGTGGGACACAGTACTTCGTCTGGTTACTGTAAAATTTATTACAGAAAGTAAAAACGATTAAGAACTTCCTAAGTAAGGAAATGTATATCAAAATAGTTTGGATTTTACTTATATTTTAGAGTTTACCAAATATAAAATAGATGTTCAGAATGAAAGGACTTCAGAGGCTAGTCTCAGAAAATGTTATGTATACCTACACTGTCAATATGGCAACTACGGCCTTCGGCGTAACCTCGCCCCACCACGTGATGACCGGATCCATTCCTCAGGTGGAGACACCCAGAGAGCAGTGCCTATTACCTCCAATGGTAGGGTGATAATGAAGATGATGGTGAGGCGAGAGGACCTACAGCTTATACCGTGTACTCCGAACCATGTTGGTGTATAGGGGACACTTCACATGAGCTAGGCAGAGATGAAGGCGTGGATAGGGCCGACTTAAGATCGACACCCCAGAGCCGGGAATCGAACTTGGACCCTCAGCATGAGAGTCGCGAACGGAACCACTACGCTACCCTGGTACTGTTCTCGGAAAATTTAAGATATACAATTCATTTGTCGTGAAAACCGCTTAAACCTGTTGGAAATTAAATTAAACTTCATATCACATCCTTGAACGATGAGAAACTCAAATGCTAAATTTAGTATTTAACCGACTTTTTGTTTATCAGTTATTATGTTCAAAGACGCACACCAGAGAGAGAGAGAGAGAGATCTTTTTATAAAAAGTTAAGAGTACTTTTGTGTATCATAAACTATATAAGATCATAAAGTCTGACGCGTAGATATCAGTAGAAGGTGCCAGAGGTGCTATGCTTCATCTTTATCAAGTGATAGAAGAATTCATGTTTTCAAGAATAAAATGCACAAGAGTGAGTAGAGAAAGTCATTCGAGCTCAAATATCCGCTTTTGTTTGGATCAGATATATTTATGGCGAAACCTTGCTCTCGAATTTTTAATTACTTCCGACTTCAAATGTTAGGTTCTGTTCAAAATTGAATCGCAGGAAAATGGTCGAATTGCACTTATTTCAACAGGGTACCAAATGTAGGTTGTCTACTCTTTTGATCGCTGAGATATTGATATAGTGTTTGTCGTAATGAAATATGTAGTATTTAACACCTGCTTTTACTATATACGGCACCGCAGGCGGCGACATTGATGATACATGAGATGAAGTGTCGGCTACAACATATCCCACTTGGCGGTCGCCTGGGATCGAATTCGGTCCACCTTGCTGAGAGTACTGCGGTCTAACCACTCAGCTGCAGCGCGGCTTGTGTTTGTCGTAGAGTGACAATTAGAGACGCTATATTGTAGATATTCTTATTAAGGTTGAGAATCGAAGGGGTTGTTATCCGAAACTTCGTGTGCTGTGGTTCATTGACCATGAATAAAGTAGGCAATGTTCCTGATCGAACTCTAGTTGATGGGTAATGGATTCGAGTTCTTGTGGTGTGTGGAGTACAGGTAAATTACACCTTCTTCAGTGTCAGTCCTAAGCATCGGTAAATCTTCATTAAACAGCTTCAATATTTCTTACTTAGTACCTACTTGCAATATTAGCTAATACACATAAACTTGGTAAAGGTGAGACACAATGATTTTTATGAAGGTCCTCCAGTATCCGACTACTCTTTACATACATAATACTCTTTCTAAAAAAGAAATACTCAAACAAGTTTGATTAAAATAACACGTGCTAATAATATTTATGTATAAAATGGAGTACACATCTTGAATTTTCTGGCAGAAATCCTACTCATTCAGAATGAAATTTATTTGATTTTACAGAATCAGTACAACGTCTCTGTAATCCCCACAAACACAATTTACTTCAAATAAATTGTTCGTAACATTCCATTTTCGATGTTTCTGCTATTAATAGTACAAATTGTGATTTTCACAAAATCGCGTGCACATTAAGTTGTTTCTCATGATGAAATGAAAAAAATGAAACTTGAAATCCGGGATATACCGTCCAGTTTCTAAGGATATCTAAGACAGAAATTTTGAAATCGTAAACTAATAACGATAGCATAGATGAACATAGGGCAAATATGATAAAATCCAAATTTTATCAATTTTACTTTTATATAAATAATCATTTCTCCCACACTAGCCGTGTGTAAGCTTAGGTTTGCATGAGTAGAGCCAGACTGAAGACGTTTTTTCCACACTACAGCTAGTGTGGAACAAATGATTATTCCTATCAATTTACCTGAAATAAAAACATAGTGGTTTAACTATGAAGCCTGGGACTTAAGTACTTACAGCATAGTAAGTCGCCACAAAAATGTGTGTCTCATAGCATATGAGAGCCCCTAATGGTCTACAGGGAAACATACGAGTCCGTTGGAGAATTTAATGTCAGGGCGGCATGTTCGTATAATAGCTCAGTTGGTTAGAGCAACCGCACGGAGAGCGGAAGATCCGTGGTTCAAATCCCGGCTATGGCATTAAATTTTACCTTTATAGTTTGGCGATTATGGTGAATTGTATTTATTTTTATTACTTCACCAAAAACGTCACTTGGACAAAATAACTTACATTTTGGCCTAACATGTATCCGTTTTTGAAATTCTCCTAGGTTTCTCTGTGTCTCAATAACTCTATTTTCCAGAAACGTTTAAAGCTATTAAAATGGCTTTTTTTGCTGAAAAAGTTGAAAGTTGTGTTTTGAAGTAAAGGAAGTATACTTAAATACATCTTACAATGAAACCCAGGGTAATTTCCATTCACTGTGTCCATGTGAACGCGTGTAGCAGGTTTTATTATTCTAACTCTAAAACTGCGACCAAGGAACATTTTAAATGAAGGAAAATGCTGAACATTTCAATAGCGAAAAATCAAGGATAAATAATTAGAATTGATACCGAAATTATGGTTGGCCAGCAGCAAAGAATCATGATAGATGTTAAAGAAATGTTGGTTCTTTGTTACGACAAAGGGCAAGGCCAGTTCAGTTGGGGAAAGTCTATAACAAAGCCGCGTAAGAAACAGTGTCCTTAGAAGATTTCTATAGGAATTGTCACTTGACGTGTACGAATAGGGAATTTTTTGGATCATTTACAATGGCGACCAAAACAGCCACAAAGGGATTTTGTCTGAAAAGGAATTTTGAGAGGGAAAGTTAGAGATATACACGCGTACAGCTGTGGTTAGGGGGCACTCTTCGGCGCAAGGCCGATGGGGAGAGTTCGCGGCTAGGAAGCCATTATAAACAGTCTTCGGCGTGAAGCCGATCAGAAGGTTCTTCGGCGTGCAGCCGATAAGAGAGGAGTCAGTGTTGTGAAAAACTCCTTCTCACACCCATCCACGCATACCCTGAGAGAAACCTCATTGCTCGCCAATCATATTGGTCATCGTTCACCAATTATATTTGCTTCAAACTGGCGCACAACGTGGAGCTGTGGTAACCCGTGCTCGCCACCATCATAATCCTTACTGCTTCATACTGGCGTTCCAACGTGGAACTTGTGTACACCCATAATCATATTTGTTTCAAATTGGCGCACAACGTGGAGCTGTGGTAACCCTTGATCGTTCACCAATTTTTTTATTTGTATTAAACTGGCGCCCAACGTGGGGCTCGATACGAGGAGGAGGTTCAGCACAATACGAGGAGGAGGTTTGGCCTGATACGAGAAGGAGTTTCAACCCGACGACGAGGTTCAACAGGAGAAGGAGGTTCAACCTGAGGAGGAGGTTCAACCGAGAACGAGTTTCAACCATACAACGAGGTGCAACAGGAGGAGGTTCGACACGAGGACGTTTGAGAAATAGCTCTACAGCAGTCCTAACTGGAAAGAAGAAAGGAGGCCGACATCATCAGAGACATCAGGAGCCAGTAAAAACAATCAAAGGTACAGAGTGTAAAATTATATACTAGACTATGGCGAATTTATTTGAAAAGTGAAAAACAAGATTTAAACTAAAAATTTGTAGAAAACATGGAAGTTCAAGAGGTTCATGGTAATAACAGTAGGCAGGAAGTATTCGAGGTATCAGAGCGTGGTAGAACTGTACCAAATTACGTAAAAGTGGAAATAAATATGTTAGAGGAAATTAGAAAAATGTTCGCAAGTTTAAGTAAAAAGATAGATGATAATTATCAAAGTTTAAGTGAAAGTTTAAGTAAAAAGATAGATGATGATACTCAAAGTTTAATAACAGAGATGAAGGATAATAATCAAAGTTTAATAAAAGAGATGAAGGATAATAATCAAAGTTTAAAGAAGATAGAAGGAAAGATGGAAAGTGGTTTTCAGAAGTTAGATGCAGGACAAATAGAACTAGGAAAGAAGTTAGACAATCAACAACAGTCGTTAGAAAATTTCGGGAAAGTTAGTCAGGAAGTAGAGAACGTAAGAGCAGAAGCTGATCAGGTAACAGACAGTTTAGGGAAAGATGTTAGTGAGGAGACGGAGAGGGCTGAAAATGAAGTTATGAATCTAACTAATGTAAGGTCCGATAGTGAAAACAGAAAACTGAGGGAAGAAATAACACAGAAATTAGACAAAGAAAGAGAAATGGCTACAAAAGAGTTAGAAGAAACTAGGAGTAGATTAGAAGTATCAGAATGGGAAGATAGAAAACAGACGAGGAATGTAGAGGAAAACACAAATCAAATTAATGAGTTAGCAATAAGGATCACGGTGACAAATGAAACATTGAAAAGCTTTCAAAATCGAGGGAGAAACGAAAGAGAAATATTAAAATATTTCGGGCAAGGGGCACAGTTCCATCAGAATATGTGTAGAAAAGATAGGACAAGAAATCGATGTACAATACCTAAGCTAGATATGGAAAAATCATGGGGATTTAGAATAAATAAGTCCTTTGTACATGGAAAAGTCCGCAAAATTCTCTTGTATTTTCGAAGTACGTTGTGGGATGATGAATTTTCTTGTAAATGGTGGGAACTTAGGCTAAAGTATTTAAAATTGCCATAACAAATTGTAAAAGGAGAAGAAACAAACTTGTAAAATGTGTATGCTAAGTATAAATAATGTAGTGTAAAATGTATAGGTTAAGTATAAACAGTGTCGTGACAGTGCAGTGAAACTTAAAACTAAACAAGTGAAAAAAATATAGTAATGAAAATCAGAGTACTTAAAGACTTTTGAAAATAATATTTATATAGAATCATAAAGAAGTATTCGGAAATGTATGGAAAAAAATTAACCAGTTTAAAAAAGAATCAGAACAATGACAGACTTTTGGAAAAGAATATTTATATAGAATCCAGAAGACGAACGCAGAAATTTTGTATACAAATCTAATATTATTAATGTACAATTGGTTTCAACATGGGAGTGTATCTTTTTGAATTGTTTCAAGTGTAGGTAGATCAGATGGAGAAAAAGAGATATGATGTAGATTGAAATATTTTCCGAGTAATATTTAAAAGCTAGAAATTGCAGATCAGAATGTTGGTAAATTTTAAATGAACTGTTGATATGTGACCATGTGAATAATTTTTAGGAAATGTCATGTAAAATTTAATGTTGTGAAAAGAAATTGTAAAACGAATTGGAAGTTGCTGACAAAGGTGTAATATTTTGCGTTATATTCGGGCAAGACATATATATTATTTAATTATGGGATAATAAAATAACATCTATGGGGGCATTTGATACCGAAATTATGGTTGGCCAGCAGCAAAGAATCATGATAGATGTTAAAGAAATGTTGGTTCTTTATTACGACAAAGGGCAAGGCCAGTTCAGTTGGGGAAAGTCTATAACAAAGCCATGTAAGAAACAGTGTCCTTAGAAGATTTCTAAAGGAATTGTCACTTGACGTGTATGAATAGGGAAATCTTTGGATCATTTACAATGGCGACCAAAACAGCCACAAAGGGATTTTGTCTGAAAAGGAATTTTGAGAGCAAAAGTTAGAGATATACATGCGTGCAGCTGTGGTTAGGGGACACTCTTCGGCGTAAGGCCGATGGGGAGAGTTCGCGGCTAGGAAGCCATTATAATCAGTCTTCGGCGTGAAGCCGATCAGAAGGTTCTTCGGCGTGCAGCCGATAAGAGAGGAGTCTGAAACGTGAAGCCTATTAGAGCGGTCAACTTGTTCTGTCTTGAATATTTGTCGGGCCATCAAAATTTATCGAGTAATAAACAATTAGCATTCAATAGCTCTAAACCGAGATTGGTAACCCTCGGTCGGCAGCTTCCATTTCGAGGTTTGAAAAGAAGAAGCAGTGAATAAATAATTTGGAGACGGGCATTTCAGTGTTGTGAAAAACTCCTTCTCACACCCATCCACGCATACCCTGAGAGAAACCTCATTGCTCGCCAATCATATTTGTCATCGTTCACCAATTATATTTGCTTCAAATTGGCGCACAACGTGGAGCTGTGGTAACCCTTGCTCGCCACCATCATAATCCTTACTGCTTCAAACTGGCGTTCCAACGTGGAACTTGTGTACACCCATAGTCATATTTGTTTCAAATTGGTGCACAACGTGGAGCTGTGGTAACCCTTGATCGTTCACCAATCTTTTTTATTTGTATTAGAATTCATATCTAACAGTAGCATTTCCGTAAATTTCAAACTGGCTTAGAGCATTAAAAAAGCCATGCTGAAGCTATCTAGGCATTCTTCGGATTGAGGAATGCTTACACTATTTTATAGAATAAAAATGTTGTAAGTATTCGTTAAATTTCAGTCATAGATATTGTTAAACGTCTGAGTATCGCTGTTCCCTCTGCATCTATATTGTCGCGAACCCGTATTTACGATCGTGCGACTTGTTTACACAAAAGAAACTGATAGGCGGGCAGTGTGAAAACCAAGATTCGGCAGACAAAGATAACATGCAGATAAAGTTCTGCCGAAATAAACAAACTGAGATAAATGGAAATTTCTAGTTACTTCTTGACTGATAGAGACTGTTCGGGTTCTGGTTTATCTTCGAATAATCTAGAAATTATCAGTAAGGTATTTAAAGAGACGACGTTTGGCCAAGAGGCGAGTTGCAAGTTTGTAAAACAGTGAGGAGTTGCAGTGTGTAACAAGAGTGTTGGTGTTGTAATGAGAGCTGTTTGCTATTGCCATCGACCTTGGTACTATAGATTGTTATATGTGATGTAATTCCGCTGCTACGGAGTGTATTTCCACACAAATAAAAAACATTTACAATTTCGGCAAATTGGACTTTTTAATTCTACGAACCCACAAAGTCACAACATCAAACTGATGGTAGCTAACTCTGCAAAGATTTATCTCAATGTGAACTAAACAGAAAAATAAACTTTTCATATGCCTACACTAAATAAGGATAAAGATTAGAGAAAGGCTTGAATATGTAACACATCATAACTTTTATGTGCAAAGAGAATGCTTTTTAAAGTTTTTACACAGTCTCCAGCTTTTAAAGGATTTGTGTATAACTAAACCTTACAGCATTCTCGCATTCTCCCTTTTCACCTAGCGAGAAATACATGAAAAACATTTCTACAAACTTTATCTCAGTTAACATGAACTGAACGGAATAATTTACTTTTGCAAAAATTCTATGTTAACGTGTAAAAAGTACCATGTGAGAATAAACATATCAGACACTTCTACCAATACTTCAAGAGAGACACAGCGCATGTGTGTGTGTGTTTTTGAAATATATTACAGATCTCAGAAATTCGCACACGCTTGGTTTCCGCCTATTTTGTTTCTTCACGTAGGATTGCAGGCTTTGTGCTTAAGGATAGGTGTGTCTGATACTGTAGTAAAATATACTAGCATTATAGTGTCTATAATTAGCCTACTTATTCTTACAAAAGTAATAACACAACTCATGGCGTAACAGCCTCTGACTGTGACCCAAGCCAGCCAACACGACTGCCGGTCTCACGCACACATACGCACGGCAGAGATGGGCCATCAATCAACCGATATGGGGAGCAGATGTGATCAGCATCATACACAACCAGCTGGCTTTCTGGTGCAGGGTTTGCTACCTATTATGTGTTTCAAATGGAAAGAGTTCTCGGCTGTAACGTGTCTGATGCGTTAGCGCATTCACCATTGCCACCTCGTTATCCCCACTCTATTATATATTTCCCTCTCTCTCGCACACTTGCAAGTGTGCAAACTGAATTTTCCAAAGTTTTATAATAATGCAGTAGTTCAAATCACAATTTTATTGCAACATGGATATTCGTATATTACGCAAATGGTTTAAAGTTTAAAATTAATAAAAGTATATGAATTACTTAATTTTCTAATCTAACGAAAATACCAGCAGTGCATCCGTATAGTTGTGAATGTTACTTACGTTAAGAGATAATTCGTCATTATCATTGTCTTCTTCGTCTAAGTACTGCAAATTTATGATATTAGTTCCAAAATGTCGTTACGTGCTAGTTCTTTCTAAAAGTTGTCTTCTTGTAGTTTATCAGATGTCTCACGCAGTTTTCCCATCCTTGTGTTCTTTGTCAATTTCTTCGTGAATAGGTCGTTCAACGTCAGTCAGTTTAAAAATATTATTTCTGTTAGCAACATAATTTGAGCCCACATTAACTCAGTTGGATTGTTCTGGCAGTATAGTCTGATTTTTAAAAGAAGATGCGCGAAGGTCATCAAGCAAGGGACGCGAAGGTTAAGAGGGGAAGGTCGTTGCTGTAGTAACGTAAACAAAGGTTGCCAGATTGCTACACTCTTGAATCACATAGTCTGAGAGCTTGAACCCTTGTTTATGTTTCAAGTGCTGAGAGCATAAAGAAAGGGGATATCTGCATTACTTCCTGTCTGCTGTTGGGCGACATTGCGCAACTTCACGTGGAGAAATAGATGACCTTCACGTGTCTTCTTTTAAAGATCAGACTGTAGTGTGGCGGGTGGAGGTGGATCGCGTCTCATTGATTAAGCTGATACACTTTTTCATGGAAGAGTAACTGAATAATACTGCTCAGAACTCTCTGCTCTAGAGTAAATAGAGATTACGAACCATTCATAAACAAAGATATTGTGACTTTGTGGGTTCGTGAAATGAATGGCCTCTAGTCCCTTCTCAGCTGTCGTTTGTTGTGCTTCCCGATAATTGGGTGACAATATAATGTGACCATGTGCCACAGCAGCAGGATGTGCTTGTTTCCTCTCATTGAATCTGACAAACAGTTTGGCTTATTCAAAGTTAATATTTCTTTTATCACGTCATGTTAAATGTTTACGTTTCAGTTCTGAGTAATTTAAATATACGTTCAGGCATACATGCCAACCAATAATGACTGATATTCATTACAGTGCTTACGTTGCAATGCATTGTTATAATATAATGGTATCTACTTTATTTGTATTTGGAAAACTATTTGAGCTAAAAAAATTGGGTTTTTTATGGTTATGTTAAATGCATAACTCTCTCCGTCATGGGTCAGCTTTGCAACATTTGAATTTTTGTCTTAGCACGAATAGTATTTATTAGAGATTGATTAGTTTGGCCCTCGCCGCACACCACATAGGGGGGATTGCAATACGATAACACCGCAGGACTCCGATTGGTTGCTCGTCTAGTAGCGCACAAGGACAGACATCATCCCATTTGAAACACATAATAGATAGCGACTCAATTTTCTCACGATGTTGAATGGGCACTGTTCCTATACCCGGGAGTTAAAATCCGCAACCCTCAAGGATGGAGTCATACCCGGACGCATTCCTTGACATGGTACCAAAGCACAACACTATAGTCTACTACGCCATGTCGGAAGACATATATTTTTATAATCTGTGTCTTTTCGTATCGTTGTAATGAGAACATTTATCAAGGAGTTTGTCTATTATAATTTCATTATTTTTCATGTTAGCGGTTATTTATTCAGACTATTTGTTCATATATTTTAACCTAGGTATCTGAATTAATAGTTCGTACCCTGATCCAATGAGTCATAGTTGACAAGATACCTGAGGAGAAGTGCATTCTTTTCTAAAATCAGCAGTTACAGTTTTACTGTAATGCAGGTAAATGGACATATGTTGGTTCGTGACTGGGAAATCGGTCGTTTTGTTGTTCACTATTATTTTGCTCGTTAATGCAAATCTTGTTATGTTTGCTAATCCTAAGTGGGCGGAACAAAACAGTATATTTACTGAAGCAAAGGGTTCAGACTTAGGAGCACTTCTTTGCAAATGTAATAGACTTTTAACAATAATAATTGCATATAGGTAAGCTTATTTATTAAAACCAGCTAAGAAGGGCAAAATGCGATCACAAGAGAAACTACTTAGAAACCAATAATATAGTTTCTCATAAGAATAAAATGCAACTTGTAGCAAATAATTTCTAAAGTTTACAGATCATGAAGAGAGTACTGTAAATTACCACATTCAATATGTAGTATATGGTTATTTAATATTTTATACCATTTTAAATGATAAAAAAGTTTATAAATGACTTAACTCTCATGCTAATCATTTCAGAACATTGTTCACTTTGAACGGGTTGCAGTAGCGACTTTGGGTATTTCAGAAACAATTTCAGAACGTACTCTTCCACCCGAAAGCAGCGCCAATATTTCTTTATTGCACCGCACTGACACAAAACACAGAATAATCATAGTTTAAGGGATGTTCTACTTTGAAGTCCAGTAATTAAAAAAACATCAGTTTTATTGTCAATGTGCTCTCGTAAAATTCAATTTGCAGTTTGTTTATAAAATGCTCGGTACATATTTGCTCACGATAAACATTCACATTGATGAATTTAATCCGAGAGAGAAAGAAGGTCGCCATCCCATTATTTACATCGTAAAGTTAATTAGGCGCGTGTGTTAGCATTTTATTATCGTATTTTGAAGTTATGATCAGATGTCTCTAGGGACGGCGATAGTTCGATCCCAGTTGGGGGTCATTAAAAAAATATAAGAATTTATGTAACGCACATTACGGCTCGCCCCAAAGGAAATGCATCGTTCATTATCGTTTGTAAAACGGCTGAATTATATGACATGGCGTACAAAAATAGTTCCGCACAAATAGGAGGTACCACTAAAATTAGTAACCCAGCGGGTTGGTTCAGTCGACAACACGGGTTCGATCCCCGCTGGTTCTCCTTGGTCGCTAGACAGATTATGGGTTGATTACTTTTCTATTCCGACTGCTCCCTCCATTTCTTATCACCTTATCTTAATCCTGACTTCTGAGTTTAGAAGTGTAACTGTGCGCCCTCCCCCACCCACTTTTATCTGAAATTAAATAGCCAGCTCATAGTGAAGCTCCCTCCATCCTCCGCTTGTCAGTAAATACTGATCTGAACGAATGCGACGTAAATACCTTATCAAGGTCACTCACCCTCAACCATGATACGAAATTTAGACCTTTAGAATGTAAGGGAAACACTCAGTCCCCCACCTCTAGCCTGGGCAGTACGTTTCCCCTACTGTCCATTATTAGTTCATGTCTAATAGTTGGCCTGTCCATAATGAGCTGGAGATGTTTCATTGTGAATTTTTCCCTTTACACTTTATAATTGTAATTTCTGAGTCCTACGCATATGATAGGATTGGATTGTTTGGAAGGGATTTAGCACCTCGACCAGATTGGCCTTTTGTACCTATGTCCCAAGTGGGCCACCCTTAGGAGGAAGGGAAAGGCAGAGTGGAGTCAGCACAGTACAAAGGGCAGAGTCTCTACACTTTAATAGATAGAAAACTGCAAGTGGTCCAGGACAATCGTCATCCCACCTGTCATGGCCTCGAAACAGTCACGAGGCCGGTTCACAGATAAGGAAGATTCAAGCCAGGCTAGCACAGCCGGCATAACGCCAGCCAGGTTCCTGAATCGGCCCATTAGCCCGCCTCGGAGACCAGAGTCCGTCCCGCCGGAGGAGAAAGTGTTAACCAGGAGCACATCATCTCGATATGCACCGCCAAGACTCCAGCCGACACTTCTACCCTAAAACAAACCACCAAATGAGAGATAATATAAAATGATAATGGAGGTGACATGGAGAGACAGGAAATTCGGGGGCTGTAATTAACCTACACAGCATTCGCCTGATGACCCGGGAAGAAAAAATACCATGGGTCAGATAGGTCGGCCGCGGGAATCGAACCCGGGATTGCCGAATGCGGGCCTCAGACGAAACCGCTGCGCACATGAAATAAAGGAACAATTCCCCTTACATTGATGTAAAAGAGTATATAAATCGGTGGAACGTCGGACGTCCTTAATAACCCGATAGCTCTCAAAGTTCCTTAAATACCGCATAGCGTATGTCACCCTTTGCGCTGAAATATGGTGAAAATTATCGAAACATTTTTAATAATTTTTGTATGTTACCCTTTAAATATTTTAGATATTTTTGTCCCATAGCTATATTTATTAGAAAAAATGTTATGCAATTTCACATAATACAAAAGTAACTGGCATACACAAGGCAAGATTACGCACTACCCGAACAACACTTCAGGCCACTAACAATCATTAACTTTACCAGTTATATAGAAGTATTTAGCAGGCACTATCAACAAAGGTGTTTAATATAAAAACATAAGAAATAAGACATACGTAAGGGTTACTAGAAATTTTTGACATACAGAAACTTCAGTGCATATATTATCATCTTCATTGCTCATCATAACTATAACCATGCTACATGTATTTAGTTATGTAAGCTGTTACGATTTCAAATAAGAAAATTTCAAAGAAAAGTTCTTTTCGGTGTTTTCTGGGACGTCTGCGTCGTGAGAATGGTAATGACACATTCTGTGAGAACATCCGATGAAGTTGAGCCTAGACCTAATTCCATTATATCTTCATTTTTATGATCTCACTTTGTACGTATAGTGTACCGCACAAACATTGCGTTTCATCAATTCTAACTCTACATTCATATCTTCTTCATATTGTCCAGGATTCACTACCGTAACTTAATTCTGGTCTTGTGAGGATTTATACAGGAGTATTCTCCTTAATACTGAAGATGGTTCCATGATATAAATTAACCTCATTGATTTCGCAAAATTTGTTATTATATCAGCTTCATTCTCAAAGTCCAATTATAACACAAATATTTAAACTTTTTACTTGTGTTAAATAATTTTGTAGGTACAAGATCACTTCCTCAAATGTAGATTTACTTCATTTATAATCATTTCCATGTTGTATTTTCTTTCAGTTGTATTTACATTCTGCATAGAATCTTTCAAATTACATTCCGTGGGTGCTAGTAATACCAAATAATCTGTAAAATTCAGGAAGTTCGGTTTCACCATTTTATTGATTTCAAAATAACCATATTTCATATGTCGTTATTCTTGAATAATTCTCTCCAATGTATATTGTGACCAACAAGCGCGAAAAGTCAGAGATTCTCTGTCCTCCAGTGTTTAGTTCATCCATTTGTATTTTTATCGTTGGTTCGAACTGAAATCAAAACTGTTTTATAGATATCCTATATATTGAAAATACTGAGCAACATTTCTAATAATTTATTCCTTATGGTTCTAACAATCCACTTCCTTTTAAATCTACAGCATAGAATTAGAATAAAGTTTATTCAGAGATTTTAGCTACCGACAACATAGCGGGGTAATTAACGTTGTTTTATTACATACACAACTGCAGAATATAAAAATTAAAGAAGCAAATAAACACAGGACCCATCGTTGATTTTGGAGTATATTTTCTGTTTGTTGAAATGTGACATCCTGGATATATGTTACATTCCTTTCAATAAAATTAATAATTTCACTCAATAATAGCTTCACCGATCGCTAAATTGTGTTGAAGCCACCGCAAAGTCGGAGCTGTGCGCGTGGGCAGGATGCACAAAGCCGGATGCTTGCCGAAACAGAGAAAGAAACAGACAGAGAGAAAGAGAGAGGGAGAGAAGTTGTGGAAATTTCCACCTTTCTGTTCCCGTCACTATTGCTATCGAATGGTCTGCAGCTTTCTAGAAACAATGGCTGGAGTATAAAAGCCCCGCTAGGTGTTAGAGCGGCGGGAAATTTGACCCGAGGAGTACACATCACCCTCTCCAAGAAATGACGCAGCAACATGGAGAAGAAGAAAAACGCCGCAACACTGAAGCACAGTCAGACACTGACGCCGCCTTCACCGCAGATCTCGCCAGCCAGCTCTCGAGCGCCGTCTCCCGCCTCGCTGCCGCTAGCGGGAGACGAGAGGGGGCCTCACGCAGAGCTGAAGGGGAAGTTCTGGGCAGCCAGGCCCGCTTCCCCCACCGCGCTGGACGCCCACCCGGCGCCCAGTCAACCTTCGCATCACATGAATGGCAGCAAGCCCTTGGTTGCCTCCGGGAGGACCTGTAGCACATAACCAGCAGACTCCACAATTAACGCCATCCACCGGCCTCCAGCCGAAGAAGTTCAGGATCTCCACTCAGATGTCCTTAACTTAAACCAGCGTCTGGGCAACCTGAAAGAATGCGTCACCGCTGCAGCCCACCAAAAGGACTCCAACCACGCCGCCCTCATCAACTTGCAAGACAAATTGACTACCATACACGGACTACTGACTGACGGAATTACTCCACCGGACCAACTCTCCTCTTCAGTCATACAGCTGCAGCAGACAGCAGAGGCCATCAACGCACAACTACAACACACCGAACTCCAAGCCAGTGAGCAGAAGGATATTCTAGCCTCACTTCAGCGGAAGCTGCACCGCATTGAAATGCAACTCAGTGAAACACGACCACAGGACCTCTCCAACTTACACGCCAGACTGGACCAACTCCAACCCCAGATCACTAATAGCTTGCGCTCACTCCTCAACATCATCTCCACCCATACACAACTATCCAAACGACTTGACGGACTTAAGAAACCAGCAGAAACTACACAGCGATACAGAGGACTAGACGAAAGTTATTTCACGAGGGCCTGGAGACCGCCCTCTTGACTTGACAATTAAAGTCCCATCAGACTTACCAAACAAACCCCCCCGCCGGCTCTAATAGCCGCTAAAGCACCCTACTCTCCACGCGCCACGGTCAGGGCCTTCGGGTCGAGGCCGTCGCCTGGCCTGCATACCTTCACCCGCAGCTGCTATGGGCAGCTCGCACCGCAACCGCATCTCGACTAACGGGGGTGCTCTTAGTGGCTGAAATAAAGCCGCTAATAAATAAAACTAAGTACCCCAGTAACACCTTTAACAATAAATACAGTTTAAAAAAAGGAGTGGCAGTTAGTTGTGTAGTTGAGTTGAGTTGTGTGTTGGTTATTGTGACAGAGGACATTTAAACTGTACCGCAGTGATTCTTTTGTTTGCTTACGTGCAGCGGAGCACCGAGTCGACCTTGAAGACTGCTGTTTGTCAATGTCATGTATTTTTGCTGCTGCAAGGGTTGTACAAAGCTTCTGTTTACTGCAATGAAGAGTGTTTTAAATTTCTGCAAAACAAGTCTTTTGATTCTACGAACTGACGAATTCACAATAGTAATTGGTTCCTGTTTTTATCCTCTGCGACCTACAGAGACTATATGCTGTGGAGTAAAACAACTATTCTCCACTCCATGACATTCTCAACTTTAACTCAGGCCACATACATTTCGCATTATTAATAATATGGGAAGTTATTTTTAAACCCTGAGGTCTGGATACGTCTGAAGTCATTAGATATATTTCAGTAATTACCATTGTGAGTTGTAAGATTAAGAAACTGTTTAATTGTTCAATCTTAGCAAACATATTGCTGTTTACTACAGTAAGTTGGAATTCAAGTACAGTAGTTTCGTAAATAATTTTTAATCGTTTGCTAATCTATGAGAAGGTACTTTATGGTCACAGTCCATCAAAATCATTTGGCTCCTCAATGGTAAAGGAATCATCAAAATCGTTTTGTATTTTTTTTTTTCCGTGCATACCAAAGAAAATATGTTCTTTCTTTATAATAATAGTATGATTCGTAATTAGCTTTCAACCTTAAGTTTTTCTGTTGTAAACGAAGACCATTTCTTAAATCGGAAGCGATTATTCCTTATCCTAATACAAATTTTGAGTAACATTAAGCTGTATGGATTCCAAGTTCTGTTGAGGATCATTTCACGCATTTCATTCATTCACAGTCCGATATGAAGTAAGCATTTAAGGGTCATTAAACTTTATAAAAGTAAAAGTCATTATTGATTCTCCCAGAGCGTCTGAGCTAATATAGCTCACAAATGCAATTAATTTCTGGAGAGCTATTCTGATGTTTCTGTTTTATATGGATCCGTTCTACATTAGTTAACTAATTAGCATAGGAGTCTATACAACAAGAGATAGTAAATTTAGTTAGGCCTAAAGCAAGACCCGAACCCGAGACCTAATATCCTTAATAAGCGTGTAAAACATTGGGACACTCTTGTCCCCTGTCGGCCGCGATGTTTACTAATGACTACATGTGAAACCAACAACAGCATATGTTGTATGACACTCGAGAACTTGTTAACAAGAATACAAGCGTTTGTTTTCTGTTTCAGCTAGGGACTGAGACTAGAAAGAAACCATAAACTAGTCTACGTGATAATATACAACGTTTTGTCAAAATCACACCAAAAATATTTTCTTATAACAAAACGCATAGTAAAATAACATTAAGAGAATTGAAATCTTCTCCGTTCTAATAAAATAACTTTAAGATTAAAACTCAAGTGTTATCTCTTTTTTTTTTTCCTTCTTCCATTTAACTCTAATGGTCATATCGGCGGCCGTTCTCCTTTGGAACATTTCGAAGTTGTTAACGGGTATTTTTTTTAATCATTAGATCTCGCACTATCGTTCATACTTCCAGACTCTGGGGAAGATGAGGAATTATCTTGGTCGGAGAAAATCCCCCACCCTTACCGCTGGGAATCCAACCCGGGACTCCTAGCACGGCAGGCAGGTACTCTACTGACTGAGCTACGGTGTCAGCCATTATCCCATTTTGTTTACATCTATTATGCATATATATGGAATGGGTTACATTCACATGCGACAGCGAAATTAATAATGGTTACGATCAATAATTTAGTTAAGAAATTATCGCCAAATAAATTAATACTTACAATAAATAATTTCCGTTAGGTGAAATTAATGCATAATTTCATAATTTCTAATGATACCAACAGCCATATAGTAAAGGCAATTAGTGAGCTTTGAAATAGCTGCCTGCAAATGGACACATAATTAAGATTACTTGAAACACAGTTGTCCAGAATACCATTAGATCAAGGTATTCCTAGAATTGAGTTCACTGCTAACCAAGTAAGTGAAATTCTGAAAATTCTGAAAATTAATTGTTCTATCACACTAGCCATCTGTAGACCAAACTATGGAAAGGTATAGTCAGACTGAAAATTTCACCCCCCAGGGGCCTACTTCAGTAGGTACGGGTTTGGCGCACCCGGGGTCCCGAGCCAACAGTCTCCCTCGTGTGGGCTCCTCTTCGTGGTTGAGGGAGACGGTCAACAGACCCACCCACGTGTAGGCTGTGCGTGGAGACCCGTGGAGAAGGTTTTTAGATTCTTGTCTAGTTTAGAGTTTAGGATTTAGTGAACGAAATTTTTAGTAGGTTTTGATTGATGTTTTTTATGTACGTGTATTTTTTATAGTTTTTGTTACACTTGTATAGTTTTTAGAAAGTTTTATATCTGGCTTTTGCCATCACTAGTTTCTTAAAGGGCGCTGATGACCGCCGTAGTTGAGCGCCCTTAAAAATATGAGTCAGCTAGAGAACTTAACGTGATGTTGGCATGTTGGCCATGGTAGCGTAATAGTCAAGAGTAGCCGGACGGAGACCGGAAGAACCGTGGTTCGAATTTTGGGTATGGTGTAGAATTTTTCTTTCTGACTTTCTAACTACCCATTCTGAAAATTATATTTGGAGTAGCATCCTTAGGATCTATAGAGCAACACAGTAACAATGGTGACCCATAGGCAAATGAGAAGCTTTGATTTTAGTCGCCTTATAGCTGTAAGTTGAGGTGAGAGTGATGCTGTTAGAGGGTACTTAACAAAAGAGCATGTATTGCTAAAATGTGTGTCCTTCCAGTGGAATTGTATAGTCTAACAGAAGTGTCTACTGTGATCGAGTATTGGCTTTCCCTAACGCTTAAAGACCCCGTTCAGTTCATATTAGATTTAACGATAAAATTTGTTAAGCATTTCTGCTTCTAACGCAACCCACATTTCGAATTATTACTAATACGGAAGATTATTTTTAAACCTCAAGATCTGGCTACGTCAGAAGTCAGCAGGTAGTTATAATTTAGTAGTTAACATTACAACTCACAAAGTTCAGAAACGGTTTAGTTATTCATTCGGCAACTCAGGTATAAGATCCTTGAATCATGACCAATTTGGCGCGCACCATTGCGCAAGAAAACAAAAGTCGGCGGGAAAATTTATGCAATTAGAGACGTATAATTATTTTACCTATACACAATAATGTCGAACTTCGGCTCTCAGAAAGGCAGCATATCCCGTAGAAACGTTGTCACTCATTCCTATAAATTCAACTGCAAAATTTTTGTGGCGTCATCATTTTAATTTGCTGTCATTTTAAGAGGTTTTATCAGTATTCAGTTGTTGTGAGTGATATCAGAACCAGAACATTGCGACATCGCTTTTTGGAGTTTTTACCAGTATTTCAAGTACTCTGTCCTTCTTGCATCTACAAATTTCAATTGAATTATTAGCATTATACAAAAGATTATGTAGAGCAACGGGTAAAGAAAGTCCTGTGAAGTTGTGAAATTTGTTTAAATTGAAGACGAACCAAGTTATGTTTGAAATATCCTATATTTATAAAATTAGTATCAATACAAAGCCAAAACTTTTAAAAAGCGTTAAAAATACTATTATAACCCGGCCCATCTAGCATCAGGGTAGAGTGGCAAGGGATTTTGAGTTCGAATCTGATCAAGATGAGCTCCTTGCATAAAGTACTTCCGAGATTTTCCTTAGCACCCCTAAAAAGAGGAATATGGCTATAATGAACCCCGAATTGTTTGTTTTACCCTTTACGAACATTCGTCGTTCGGTATAACCTAGCAGCTTAAGGATAAAACCAGTTGAAACTTCTGAAGCATAAGATTTTAACTAAACGTTTTCAAGAATTTGCCACTTGCTGCTCTATCACAATTATTAGCGCGTATTATTTTAATTAATATTTAGTAATGGAAAAAATAAGAGCAACTCGTACTACTACAGTCATTTTATTAATCACTTAAGACAGTTGAACACACTCAGAAAGAAACAACTGACCCGTATAGTCGAAACCCAACTGAACTGTTGAATCACAACTCACAACTGAACTGCACTTTCAACTGTCCACCGAACCCAACTGAAGTCTACTCAACCCAATTGTCCTCCGAGCGTTGATCAGCTTCTTCTATGTGGTACAAATACAACTAGAACATTCTGTAAAAACAACCTACTCGAAACGGCTAAAACGAAGCCTCTGAAATGAGAGAATCACATTATAGCTATTACTCTGAACGTTTTGTTGTTCTTTAGCCGCTCAAAACAAGCCGGTATGCGTTAACGACGGCGCAGTCACAATGTCTTTGATTAAAAACCCTGATTTTTCTTTTATTGCGCTAGTTACTTACATTTAGAAACTATATAGAAATCATAATTTAAAAAAAAATCAACAATAGCGACAAATATAAACAACCGTCCTCCTGCGCTGTGGCGTGGTGGGCTAAAACATCGTGCTTTGGTTCCCTACCACGGAATGCGGCCGCGTTCGATCCTACCCCTGGGGGTGTGGATTTCAAGTTCCGGGTATAGGACCGTGACCACTGAGCATCGTGAGAAAATTGGGGAAGCGAACACTTTTTTAAAAACCAAGTTTCCGGCTGGGGGTGCCGAGGAGCTTACCATATCTCCTCTCCGTATCTGTTGGATGATCGCCCACCTTTACTTTGCCTATATGGGTGTTAGATCGGCAATCGGGTTAGTGCCCGCCTCGGTAGAGTAGATGCTAGCGTGTGTGCCTCACGTTCAAGAGGTTCCGAGTTGGAATCTCGGTCAGGGTGAGTTACCTGGATTCGGTTTTTCCGGGGTTTCCCTTATCCTGAAAGGCGAATGCCGGGTAACTCTAAGCTCCATGGATACCGGACTCATTTGAGCATCATTTCGCCCATTTCATTTATCGTCCGATATGACTTACGTTGGAGGACGTAAATTACAACAAAAAGTCGGGTTGTCAGGCCTTGGCACTGTATGGGCTGCCGCGCCATGGGTTATTAGTTATGCAAAAGCCGTCATGCTTATCTTATCCATTCTTCGCTTGTTTCATAAACAACAATTTTATAAACCTTTAAATATGGTTACTTTTTCAGTGTCTTACTTACAGTATGAAGAGGATGTATTCTATTTCACCCAAAACTTCCGCAGCCGGGAATGTACGTTTAGAGACTCTGAATCCAGAAAGGCAAAGGTTAAGACAAAAGATTTCTATCTGCGCATCTGTTTCTGAAGAGCAAACTCAGAAACGAATTCTCGATTTCGGTTTTTCCGGCGTCCTCCGTCATTCATACCACCACTAGTTGCACTCCTTTCATCCTTAGTACCGACATTTAATAACACTAACTTCGTCACTATTTTACCAGGATTCGAGCTGATCCTCGACAGGTACCCGACGCAGCCACCCCTTGTAAGTCTTAGAAGGCGAGTGAGTCCTCCGTACCAGAAGAGTAAAATGCAAATGGGAAGAAATGGTTATGCAAACAGAGTCAATTTTAGAGCTACCATAGAGCTCTAAAAGGACTTAAAATTAAAGGATACACTGTTTCTTTATGTCCGTTGCACCTCAAGAAATTACACAACAAAATGATTTATGCAAATGTTTATTCGATTGAGGTAAAAAACAGAAATACGTTCATAAGAATGTGTCGTTCAGGTCATATGTGTGGAGCATATTAGTTTCTTTGTAACTATTTATCTTTATTGGTTGGATTAATTGTTATATCTTAAAACAATTTGAAAGTGCTCCAATAAGTTTGACATTTTTTTAGTTAATCTGAGAGTTAAAGTTGTTTTATGTAATTAAATCTTGTTTCTAAGTATTTTAAACATAAAAACTAATTTACCAGCGTTTTTGGAGAACCTCAACCAAATTTCATATATGGATGAGTACAAAAAAACGTTAAATTTCGGAATGGTGTTTAAAGCACTTGAAAAGTACAGGTATGAAAACGTCTGTGTTAAATAATATCGCTTCAGCAAACATCGCACTAATATGGAGACAAACGCCATGCATTTCCATATCTGTGGCTTTTATCTTGGCACAGCTGATCCACCGCCAATAATTCCGTTGAATATTTATAGCGGACGGCCGTGTAAAGTATGGACCGATAGCCTGTTAGTAACTAATGGCTCGGGATCTCTAACAAACCCACAGGTATGGTATCGATGTTTAAACGTCCTTCCGGAAATATTGCAACTTACAAATATCAACTCACCTTACACAAATACTTTGTACAAACTTACCTATCTATAATATAAAGGCATGTTGTATTCTAATAAAGAACTTGACGCCGGAAACTTCACACGATTTGAGATCTTTTTTTCTGCCTAACAGAAAAACTTATTTATAAATAGAGTTAAAACAGGTTTTTCTTATATCTGTGCACTTAAAGTTAATCGAGCTCGTGGAAAAGGTAAAATTAAATATTAGGAATAGGGGAATACATTATCGTTATGCGACAGTAAAATCATTTAACAACGGTTCCTTCTGTATTGGCTTTGAAATTTCCTTCTCTTAGTTAACAGAGAGGAAGGAGAAACGAACAGGGACTTTCCAATTCAGAGAGGTGTATATATTTTTAAATGCAAACAAGTAACAAGGAATGTGTAGCACCTCCAAAGATGTATTTGCAAGGAAGTGTATCCTATAAAGAAAAGTCATAGTAACACTTTTTCTATCTGTTATCCATAATTAAAGTTATTCACACAACATTCAGAATGAAAGGCACTTCAGAGGCTGTTCTCAGAGCATTAAAATATAAGTTCATTTGTCATGAACACAGCTTAAAGTTATGGTACTTTGATAATAATAATAATAATAATAATAATAATAATAATAATAATAATAATAATAATAATAATAATAACAATAATAATAATAATAATAATAATAATAATAATAATAATAATAATAATAATAATAATAATAATAATAATAATAATAATAATAATAATAATAATAATAATAATAATAATAATAATAATAATAATAATAATAATAATAATAATAATAATAATAATAATAATAATAATAATAATAATAATAATAATAATAATAATAATAATAATAATAATAATAATAATAATAATAATAATAATAATAATAATAATAATAATAATAATAATAATAATAATAATAATAATAATAATAATAATAATAATAATAATAATAATAATAATAATAATAATAATAATAATAATAATAATAATAATAATAATAATAATAATAATAATAATAATAATAATAATAATAATAATAATAATAATAATAATAATAATAATAATAATAATAATAATAATAATAATAATAATAATAATAATAATAATAATAATAATAATAATAATAATAATAATAATAATAATAATAATAATAATAATAATAATAATAATAATAATAATAATAATAATAATAATAATAATAATAATAATAATAATAATAATAATAATAATAATAATAATAATAATAATAATAATAATAATAATAATAATAATAATAATAATAATAATAATAATAATAATAATAATAATAATAATAATAATAATAATAATAATAATAATAATAATAATAATAATAATAATAATAATAATAATAATAATAATAATAATATCAACAACAATTTAGTGCCATTTATGAGAACATGAAAACTTTTAAGAGGCTTTCCACGTAAAGGGTAGTTTGGCGTGGGGGATTTCTTTCTTTGGAAGATACTGAACTTAAATGCCTATGTGCGAGAGGACTTGCTTTTAAGCGACGTCATGAGGCAGGAGCCGTGATATGCTACTACTGCGCAGATACCGTTCAAGACCTAGAAGGTAATTCGAGAAGAACTCATCACCATAAACCTCTAGCTACGCGCACCATAAATACCTATAAGTTAGGTTCTAGTCGGCTCCTCCGTGTGTGCCATGAATCACTTCACGAATCATTCGGTCAGTCGGCACAGAAGTGTGATAGGTTCCATGTTCCATGGTGAAGAGTCGCTAGACCATGGAAAAGTGCAGGAAACATATCACGGGTAAGTGCGGTGTTCTCGTGCAGTGGAACACGCAACGAAGCATTTTAAGTGGAAATGTTGGAGTTCTGTTTAGAATAGGTGTGCAGTTCCGTGTAAGAGTTGGACCTATGTGCACGTCAGACATTACCAGCAGCAAAAAGGATGCGTACTATAGAGACATAAAAGAGACGTTGTAGACACGTATCGAAGTTTTGTATTTATTAAAAGAAAGGCTGATTGTACGTTAGCATTAAGGAAAGGAGTTTGGTAAAAATAAAAAGGTTTAAGATGGGTTTTTGCGTTTCTGTCACTTGTAGTGATTTGTTGATATTTTTTAGTTCAGCAGCTATGTATAGAAAATTTATTCCGAATAAAGAGGATATCACAAACATTTACTGAGGTCACAGGCGTCACAAAACTGAATAATATTCACTTCCACATTTCGTTTCTAAAGTGAATATTTTAAACACAGAGATTTTCAGTTAGATTCATGAATCAGTTTTGAAAACATTAATGAATATATTCAATAAATTTAATTTGGGTGTGTGGGCGGTTTACTTTAAAACTTTGTGTTGAGACGCTAGAAAACGTAAAACGTAAAAATGAGGTTCAGTATTTACCGACCTAATATTGTGCACTAATCACATAATACCATGCTTTCTCCCACAGATTCTTGATGTTATTCAGACAACTTTAAAACATTTGTATCAGTTGAAATCTCGACATTGGGCGGTTCGGTATAATTATTGTAAGTAATGGCGATATGTTGAAGAAACATACTTTTATTTTCGATCGTAAGAAAAAGACAAACTCTACATAAATTCTAAATTTGGTATTTAGTGCAGTGCTTTCCAAACATATAAAAAGTATTTCAGCACAGTGTATCAGATACATAGAAAAATGTTCGAAGCTTTTGATGTTCCTAATATTGCTGTATGATTGTCATTCAAATGTCATATATTTTGGCATTTACGTGCCAAATAAGTACATATCTCAATTTTCTTCTAAATAGCTTCTCAACTTGTCTTCACTCTGAAAGAGGTTTGTGTAACTGTTGGACTGGATCACATAGACAAGTCATTGTACCCAGAATTTATTTCAAATATTTATATGACATTAACCTTTTCCGAGATATCCGTGTTACGGGTTGAACTTTTAATTCTTTTGATATATATGTATATATATATATATATATAGTGAAGCTACCCGCGTTTTAAAAATCTGGCTGTTGTTTAGCCTAATTTACCTTTCTTATAACGATAGCGAAGATCTCTTAAAAATCTGTATAAAACTTTATCTCGATGACAAGAATTAGGTACAAGCACAAGTGTTTCTAAGTATAATAAAAGAGACCAAATATAAAATGACTTAATGATCAGTATGTGATGTAAGTGAGCAAATACCTTTTAAGAGACTTTTGTTATTGGAATTCGTCTCTCATTTTTCCTTCCAATGCCATGGAAAGAGCATGGAATTTTAAAGCTGGTAAATAGATTCCAGCGTCTTAAAAATCTACCTCTTTACTCTGTCGTATTCTTCTTGTAGCCGCAATGAAATTCATAAACTTATAGGTAATGTAAAGTTTATAGTGATAACGGCTGCGCATCCAAGAACAGGTTAGGTTTTATTCGCATATATTGTGAAAACTGAGTAGAGAAATATATGTGAATGCAATATCTGTAACTGATAAACAGTTTAAAGTATCAGTAAAGATAATCGTTGTTGTAGAGAAATACACATATTCGATGCAATTATCATAAAATTTTCAAATTATCATTATATAAGTGCTTTCACATTTACATTCTTTGATAGTTATTTTCCTGGAATGGTTGGTGTATATTTGCGTACCATCATTAGGTGAATAAAAGTCTGTAATATCTAACGGTTGTTGGGAAGTTTGTGGCGCGTATTTGCGAGTTCTCGTTTTTCAAATTCAGCAGTGATATGTTTAAATATATATTATTTCTCATTTTTCTCATGCGTCTGTATAAATACTGGATAAGATATTCGAAAACAGGACCCAAAGGTGAGTCAAGAGTCCAAAACAATAATAATTTAAATGAAATAGATGGCAATGATTAATACTCTGCTATTCATCACAAGATAATGAAGGCAGGCAGAGCGGACATCACCCTAATATCTGACACATAAAAGCAGAAATATGGTTGCTGAGTATGTCGAAGCCGCAAAATATAGAAGCACGGATGTAGTTGCCTGACACTGAGGTATTTGTGATTAGGTCTCAAGACTGCCATTTACCAGGAATGTATAGAAACTGAGGTACAGCTGCTGAATCTTAGGTCTCTGTAACGATAGTTAAAGTGCTATCTGTTCATTAAGGAGATTCATAGGTAGCATCCTAACCTGGCGTATCTATGGAAATATGTAGAAGCTGTCATCTACCCCTCAGATATAGAATTATCTAGCCTAATTTTCTAGCCGTGACGGCCAGGATGCCATTAGCCCGAAACGTTAAGATAGGTTGCCAAGTCCCTGTGAACATAAGTTGAAATTGCCAGCTGCTTGTAACATATAGAAATAGAAGTACAGTTGCCCAGCACTAAGGCGTTTGTGGTCCCCTGTCGAAGCTGCCATCTGCTCTTTAGGTACAGAAACGACCAGTTATAGTTGCCTATCACCAACCACAGTTGTCTATACAGTTGTCTGTGTGTGTGGAAGCTGCCTTCTGATCGTCAACTAGCCTAAGGTCTTTATAGAGGAATGCTGAAACTGCTGTATGCCCTTAAAATATAGAAACAAGATCTCCGTAGATACATGACGAAGGAATGGTGTTGGTCGCACTGCTGAGATCTAGAGGGCTAACTTTTAGCAGATACCGAACTATATCTCCTGAATCTGTCACTTTAGGATCACGCAGCTAAAGTGAGGCAAAACAGACAGTAATAGCATAGCAACTAAATACTTTAATTCGTCAAATTAGCGTTTCCATTATTATTGTTATAAGTAAAATATTTATTACGGTTCCAGTTGGTAAAGGACCATGTTTTTGGAACACTAATACTCATAATGCTTGTGCCTTTATCTGTGGAAATATTGGTCTTTGCTATCCCAAATCCGTCTAAAGCCAAAAGCTTTACAAAAGCACAGCCTTAAGGCAAATACGGGACACAATCAAAAACAAAAACACGGAGAATTACAAAGGAAAGGAGAGCTAAGAACGATGTTTACACTCCACGAAAGAAACGCAGGCCCCGACCTGTCTGAAATATAACCAACACCTACCACTTTATTTTTATGCAAGTTAATATTTTTTGCTTTCACTTTAATGTAAAGTTATTTCCTATGGCGGTAGTAAAGCTATCGGGACACATGGTGTGCGCATGCGCGTGTGAGGAAATAAATTCTAATTTGCGTTTCCTTTTTACGACGCTAGGGGTGGCTGGAGTTTGCGGTAACTTCCGTAAACACCGCTGTTAGCTGTAATTAATGAAATAATACGTGTTTTACTTCGTGAAGGTGGCTTTTGGTGTGTTTTATAAAGTTAGCCATCCTGCTATTGGTAATCCACTCGCTTTGTTTGCTCACTCATTATAAATTAAAGGTATTTCTTTCTCGCACAAACGTTCAAAAAAGAACGGAATATTTTTAATACACGGTATTGTGCATATGTACGATGGGTTGCAAACATTTGCATGTACGTAACACCAATAATTTGGTTTGTTTGTTACTTTCTCTACTTCGTAAGGAAAGTATTGTCTTCCTTTCCAAAATTTATGCCCAGTTTTGTTCTCAATTATACATATAGAGGCCTCCTGAACCACAAAAAAGCACTTCAGAAAAAGTTGTGTATGCATGAATGTGTGTCTATGAAGAACATTATTAAACATTAAAAGTTAGTGAACATAAACTTTTATATTTAGAGGAGATGTTTGGAATGCGCAGTGTCATTTTGTATTTATTCACAGTTTTTTTTTTTTCGTCGGTTAAATTTTCACACAACCACTAATGTAAACTGTTGTTTTGTTTAATTATACAGCTGCCGGGAACATTAGAATCCCATGTAATCTAATCCCATTTAAAAATATGTATTATGAATGAGTGAGCTAGAAGGTTTTCGAAAGAAATTAACTTGATGTTTTGGAAGTGCCGAATCTTATTTCGTTGAATAGGCTAAGGATCTTTTATTGGATGTTGTTAAATTAGTACAATACCTAAAACATAATTTTTCAAAATTTAAGTTACTACAATTTCATTAAAATTTTATATTTACATTGTTTCTCTACTCACTGTTCTAGAAGTCTTTTTAACTATATACATCAAGTTAATCGAGATAGGCGTCGGGTTCATTAAAAACATTGTCATAAATTTGTTTGGGAATAGAATAATACAGTTATCTGAAGAGATCTTTAAATCCTTTAAGAGCCAGTCGATACTTAATAACTTTGACATTACATTGCCTATTAATGGTCAGGATATAAAAAAGCATTATAGTCCTACTTCACAAATATTAAAGAATTTGGAAATTCAAACAACAACAAGAAATAGAAGTTAATTGTTCTTTCACACTAGCCGTGTGCAGGCCAAACTGTGGAAAGGAATTTTCAGACTGAAAAATTCAATGCCATAGCATTGATTTGAACCACGGATCTTCTGCTCTTATTCATTGAGCTACCATGGCCCACATATCAGTGCACCATTAAATTCTCCAGCTGACTCGTATTTTTTCCGGTAAAGCACAAGGAGTTCTCTTTGCTCGTTAAAAGAAAATTAATTTCCATTTATAGTCCTCCGAACTATAAAGCCCGCGACCTTAAGTACTTACAGCACAGTAAGTCGCCATTAAGGTAGTTATCTCATGTTTATATGAGAACTACTTGTGGTTTACCGGGAAAATAGAGCAGTTGGAGAATTTAATGTTATACTGGTACATTGGCCACATTAGCTCAATAGTTAACAGAAGCCGGACGGAAACCGGAAGATCCGTGGTTCAAATACCGGCTATGACATTGAATTTTTCAGTCTGACTCTACCTATCTAATAACAATAAATATTCTAAAACTGGCTATCTCATCAAAAAAATTACTTTAAATAATTGTTATGCTTCAAAGAGATATAATTTTTATGTAGTAAGGTCTATGGTTTACCAATCTTGCGAAGTTCATTCAAAAGGAGAAGTACTTTGGAGGCAATTCCCAGATAATTTAGTATATTTGGAAATTGTATGTGCCATACGAATATAGGTTAACCATACGGTGTTTTAAAATTCGAAGTTTTACAGGATTTTCCCACTCAAAGGATATTTTCGTGATGCACGCGGATTTTCTTCAAATAACTTCTTATGGTTTCCTTGGAAAATGCTAAAGTGAAATACCAAGTTTAATATTTAACCAGCTTTTCAACGTTTAGATGTGGGTTCACAGCCTCAGACGCACATACATACACACACGCACGTACACACACACACACACACACACACACACACACACACACACACACACACACACACACACACACAGAAGATGCTTAAATAATGTATTTTCGGTGAGTCATCTAAATGGAATATCACACTGCTCCAAATTATGAGTTCTAGAGAAAGTAATTATTTGGCCATTCCGAACGAGTGGATACGCTATGTAACATTTCCAAATCATAAAAAGTATTGTGGGGCAAAAGTAAAGGAAGTCATATGTTCCAATAATGGTTTGTGTGCATTTTGTTGGAATCTTCATCCGTTATTTGGAATGGTCGGAACAGTAAAGTAGGTGTGTTCAGTAAGTGTGGTACAATTAAAGTGAGGAAAAATAAGAAATGTCATGCTGTATAACATGACTGCTATCAGTATGGATACGAGTACCTATATGTTCTACATTATGTAGAATTCAATGAACGTGTCAAAAATCATTTACTATGAGTTATAAAAATATGTAAACAAAAAAATTAATCACTTTCAGCTATTCAAAAGCATTATAAATTTCAAGTATGGTAGCCTACTAGTGATCGATTAATCACGCCTGGTAGTGATGACCAAGCCAGTCAATGATTGGAAAGTGATACGTCTGCTTACGCCTCACTAAGGGTAGCCGTTGGCAAATTTTATAGGTAAACTAGTTATTTCCTTCGTGTTTATTAAATGGATTAGACATTTAGGTACATGTTTCAAAAATAATTTTTGGGTTTTTCAACTCAAAACGTACATAAACATTAAATAACTAACAACTTATACTATCCATACCCCTTTTTCAAGCAGGTACCATCTCCGTGTTTATTTGTGCGTTAATGCTATTTTTTCCACTGAAACTGTAAATTTTCGCAATTAATATCAAAATCACCGTTCAGAATGAGAACTTAATTTATAAGGTGAGTACAGTAATACACATCGAGAATTTTTAAAACAAGTACTGCCCTGGACGCTTATACCTGTCTGGTCATCATCTAGACGTACCGTATCACCCATTATTTGATCTGGATCAATCCCATTCTAATCCACAGAGGAGATAAAGCACCCATCGAAACTAGTACATATGCCAACAGCAAATTTTCGTGGAAGGGTCATCAGCATATTTCCAGCCGTGAAACAGATGCTGTCTTAAAGGCAGACAGCAGTTCGATTCGAACAAATGACTCACAGTTTTCAGCACAACCGGAGCAAAATCAATCTGTATTTGTTGCCTCTTATAAATAATAAAACTATGCAAATAAAATACGGAGAAAGGCTTAACTTTGTACCGAACATTATGGAACAACAACGAAAGGGCATACCTCCGAAATTTACTTATAAGTCTACTGGAACAAAACATAAACATTTTTAAATCTGCTAACTTAAACACCTCAGCATCGATCGTGTGATATATCCTGATACAAACACTCACAGACTAAGGTTATGGATAAAACGGGGCCCTAGATTAGCCAGAATAGACAAAGAGTGTACCAATTACAAGGTGTATCAGAAATACTTTTACAAACTTTTACAATACCTCGGTTATGGGTCTTACATATATAAAGGAAGAAAGCTCATATGAACCTATGTTCCATGATCCTTTGTTTTCTTCTTATTCATGTCTTAATGAAAGTATACTTTCAACGGCCTACGGGATTAAACCTCACCATTCCATATCTCTATGCGCTCATAGAAGGCTTGACCCATTGTACTACATATGGTAGATGGCGAAGTGTTGCCATAGAGACTTGTTTACATTTGTGGCCTGTCATCAACGTTTCAATTGTGTGCCCGTGTCTCGTTCAACCATGGCTGGATATTCATTTCAGACATTTTTTATACACCTATTCAGTATAACAAAGTAGGCATCTTCTTGCAACAGAGTTTTAATATTATGTTTATTCAATTACTTCAATATAAAGTGTTTCCTTCTTTAACGTGTAGATTTTGTTCGGTAATTTATATTTTGGCTGTAAAAATAATATTAATCTAATTAAAATTGGTAAATGATTGCATTGAATAGACTGCATATAAACGTACATAAGATGACCAATGTCATTAAAACATTAGCATCCTCAAGTCAGTTTTTAAGAAGGAAAAGCCTAAAAAGCTTATACTTACTATGTGTGCAAATTTTCATAAGTCTAGCTATAACAGTTAGAGAGATACAATTAATAATTTGTGCCTCTGTATTGTCACCATGTGGCATTGTTGTACTGCTGCCACATACCGGAGCCGGGGGGGTGGGGGCGGGGGCGTGGAGTGTTCGCTTCGTTGTTGTTGCCGAGAAATTTCTCAGAAGGTCTAGAAACAATGGCTGGGGGTATAAATACCCTGCAAGGTGTTAAAAGTGGCAGTTGTGTATTGGTTATTGCGACAGTCGACGATTGAAGCGTACCACAGTGATTTCATTCATTTGTTTTCATGCAGAATAACACCGAGTCAGTCTTGAAGACAGCTGATTGACAATTTCACGTCTCTTCTTTACGGCATCAAAAGTTGTTTTAAATTTCTGCAAACTGGATTTCCGAACCTACGTAACCCACGCAGTCACAGTATGTTCCCTTTAATAATATAGGAAAATAAAGGCGGTATAATGTAATTGGTAAAATTCAGCTACCTAATATAACTATACTGAATGTCTGCAACAATAAACATATATCAATAACTGTCGATTTAAATATAATTTAATAGTGTTTGCGCTAACATTGAAAGTTACGCAGAGGCCAAGAATTTCAATTTACCACGCATGATAGTTTAAGAGAAAAGTGGATAACCAACACTAGTGCCGAAAATAAATGCAATTGATTCGCATGCCTAACAAAGTAGTAACAAACACGACTGTCAAAACGAAGCAGTAAAAATCATCCTGCCTTGCAAACTGAGATTATAGAAGCTTCTATATTGTATTTCTGTAATATGTAGCGTTTGTTATCAGCAATAATCATTTAAATTTCAGCAGCTAGCTCTGGGCCAGGGTTCATTTCCGAGCGGAGACTACAATGTTTCCTTCTCCATTTCCTTGTGATCGAAGCCATGACCCAGTATATCCATTCCCTAGATCCTGTTATCTGACGCTTCTGTTTTCTTATATTTAAAATTGCACTAAATGCGTGATATGTAACACTCACATACGCTTCCCTACTGTAAAGAAAGGATTCTCTCTACAAATTGGCACAACATTTCTATGGCAACTTGTATTTGTTCATAGCATGTGGTTTCTGTATTTAAAAATATGAGTATGTGCAAATTAGAGTTGCTTTTATCCTTTCTTGTTTGGAAAAGCTTATTCTGTAAATACATTTTCCGGTGTAAATGAACCGTTTCCTCAGAAACTATTGAATGTAGCTAAATTGAATTTCAGAATTGGAGGAATATCTCCAGGTGCTCTTGTAGATTTGATTTGTTGTTAACACATAACATGGCTGGTTATTCTTACAAAAAATGAATGATATATTTTTAATAGATGAAACATATATATGTGGATCGATGAACTAAGAAAGAGACCTTCACATTCCATGAAATTATGAAATTATGAAATCATTTCTGAGATAATGTGTGATGAATTTAGCACATTTAACTGTATACCCTTAGGTCTTTTGACCTCCCCTTAGTATGAAGGGGACAGAAACTTATCGCATTAAATGAAATTAATCGTTCATCGATATAGCCGTGTGTAGGTGATGATTTGAATGGTGGAGTCAGATTGAAAAATTCAATGCCACAGCCGGGATTTCAATCACAGATCTGCTGGTCTCCATCCAGTTAGAGAATTTAATGTCAAGCTGGCATGTTGGTCATATTAGCTGGATGGTTAAGAGCAACCGGACGCAGACCGGGAGATCTGTGGTTCAAATACCGACTGCGGTATTGAATTTTTCCGTCCGACTTTACCTTCACCATATTATTATTATTTACTATTCAAATGAAGTAACCCTATTTTACCAGTAAGGTATGTTAGGGTTCTAGATACAAAAGCACATAAGTACAAAGATCAAAATAACTGGCCATGATAATAGTTATAACGTTTTAAAAATTTGACCAATGAAGTGCTCAAATGCTGAAGTAAAACATTTTTAAAGAATACATTAATCAACGGTGTTTGAAGATCTACATTACAACATGGAAGATGTTGAATAAGATTATATCTCTTTTTTTGAATGAACATCACAATTAAATATTGTCTTCAACACTTCCATCAACGCTTTCACATTTACAGAGGTATCCATCAGGAGAGTCTATATGGAATCTTCGAAAGTAATTTAAGTTTTACAAAATCCGTGAGTGTTCTTTATGAACGGTATAATTTAAAATGAAGAGTCTTTTACTACCTAACTTCGTATTAAATCCTCCGAGGGTGATAAACGAAGATTTTCAGAATATTACTCCATCCCAAACTACTATTTAGATGGAAAAAGTTCGAAAAATTAAAATTTCTCAAAAATAGCAAAAATAGCAAAACAAATTAAGATGAAAATTACCAATTAAGATATATTCACGACATGTTAACTATACTCTTGGTTTTTTTACAGAATGTCTCTGGCGTCTTTTTCATTCTGAATGGTTTTTTCATAACTAATAAAGGTAGACAAAATCTTACAACACAAAGAAGCAGATTGATAAAATATGCGACTGCAGTAGAGTTAATCATTTCGAAATAATCCTAGTTATTGGTTTAAAGGAACAATGTTCCTCAAATGTTCAGTCGTTACTTGGTTTTCCCGTCTCTTCTTCTTATGGCCATAGAAAGAGAATAGAACTTTAAAACCCTCTCAGAGCGACCAACTCTAAAAATACGATCGCTTTAGCCTACTATATTACCTATTCTCACGGTACGTAGAAGAAAATAAGTAATCACTTTTTTCCAAATATTTTTCTCAGTTAGTAGGAGAGACAAAAAGAAAAATAGTCATTTCTAACAATAACGTGTACAAAAATGAGTAGAGAAAAGAGTGTGAGTGCACAGAGAACCACTTTAATTATTTCATTACTTGAACTGTGCTAATAAACTGTATAACAATTGTAAAAATGATCAATAAGTCTTTGGTGTGTTTGTATGTCTCTGTAAGTAGCACACTCAAAAACGTAAATTTGATATAAATACAGTTCTTGGGCTATAAGTTCAGCATCTTCTAAGAATCAATACAAATATTATCAGGTAAGCCCTCCATTCCAAACTCTAATTTATATAAAGAAATTCGAAAAAACACTATTTTATAAAAAGTAGCTCAAATAACTTTGATTAAAAACCAGGTTAATGCAATACATTACATTTGTTTTATGCAATGTTACGATTTATCCTTACACATTTCCATGGAGACGAAGTGTGAAGAAGGAGTGATTTGCCAAGTTATAATCCCAGCCGGGAAAAGAAAAACAGCTGAGAAACTAGGTATTCAATTCATGGACCGGTTATAAACTTTCGTTTTTGCGCAGACGCGTGCGAAGAATGACGAAAACACAATGTGTTACAAACTAGGTGTCCAAAATAGAGATTAGACAAAAACGGAAGTTTCGATACAGATCGAGAAGAGGAAGGAACTGTCCCTCCATTTTCTCTTTTATCATCTCTCCCGCTGAGAACAAGTTTGAATGCAAGAAAACTTTGGTACGTGAAAAAAACTCAACAAAGGAGAAGCGAGCGCCGTTGTTGGTTGAACAAGCGGTAAGGTGAAATCGAAGAATTTCAGGCAGGAAAAGAAAAGGGGCTAAGGCTTACGTCACTCCCTGCTTTTACAGTCTGTTTAAAACTACAATGTACGGATAGCAAAAAACAGCTGACATTCTATAACGGTTAGCAATCCCTTACATAATATCATTAACATAGAAAATGTCTTTCTGACATTACATTTGCATGAATTATAAAAAATGAATGTGAATAAACATTCTAACTCAGCAGTATGTAAAATGTGTAAGCAGTTATTTATAACAGAAGTGTGGATTTAATTGCTCAAAAATAAATCTTAAACTTGAGAAGAATTAAAGATATAGCAGTAGTTAAATAAATATGTTGTATCCAAAATTAATTAATATGCTCTAGGTTACATGCAAAGTACAATTATTCATATATTGGAGTCAGTTTTATTGCTAATGAACTCATGTGCTTTATGGGTGCCACATAAGTGTTTAACTTCGGTAAACTTAAACATAAAATAGATATAATTTTTAAAACGTCTCATACTGCAGAGAAGGCTCTTATCATTTACTCTTAACTTTACTCATATCAAAACTCTTATCATTTCCACATTTCAATTTGTTCTATATTTTAACTTTTGCGCTGCTTACATATATTGAACAAAGGAAGTGTGTAATTCCACACAATTAATTCTACTGAAGATATGGATACTGTCTCATAATAATGCCATTTTCTCAAGAAAAGCAATTATTTGAAAGGTGTGCTGACAAGCAATTATCTAGTTTTCAAAGTATAGATCATAAGATTCTATAGTTTAAAGCCATCATTCAGCGTGGTTTATTATCCCACGATGCTCCAGTGTCTGCTTTTTTATGCGCAGAATTTGGTGACATCTACATGCACTGTTTTAAAGTTGTCAAACTTTATTCAAACGAAGAACATGGGCCATGGATAGAAAAAGATGTTAATCTGATGATGCGAGATCAGGGCTGTATAATGAGTGTGGTAGCAGTTTGATTCCTCCCAATTCCTGAATGTTTTCCATGGTAGTTTGTGCAGTATGGGGTGTTGCATTGTCCTGTTGCAATAGAACTATTTAGGTTAACTAATGCTGGATATCTTCGTCTCAAAATTTCACGAACTCTTTCCAATTGTTCATAATAAAGAACCGCATCAATCACTCGTCCATTTGGAATAAATTCTCAGTGAATCAGACATTAAAAATTCTAACAGACCCACAACATTACTTTGGGACCGAATTGATTTCCTTTTAACGATGAGTTTAGTGGGTTGGCGTGGATCAAACAACTGTTTTGAGGTATCACGGTTTCGGTAAGTGACAATTCTCCTGACAAATCTATCATCCATGGGATTACGGATAAGCTAATGACAGAAATACACTCAACGTTCAGCCTCTTGAGGTGTCAGTTGATGAGGTACAGATCTACAGCTTCTGTATGATTTTCCAAGTGTGGCGATATATGGTACCTCTTGATACACCAAGATCTTCTGGAGCACTTTCTTGCGGATTTTCTCGCAAAACTTGACGTGTATCCCCAATATTCCATACATTAGATCTTCCAGAACGTGGTAAAACTTTAGTGTTTTCGTCTCCATTATTGAAACTTTGGAACCGTCGTTGTGCCATGCGCTCACTAACAACACCCTCTCCTTACATTTAACATTTTCTTCGAGTACGGCAACGGCTTTATAATCTTGTTTCCAGTAGAGCTTTAGAAGGAATCTAAGTTCAAACTGTTCTCCATTTTGTGATTGTTTATTAACAACTGAAATCTGATACATACTCGCAATGTACGCAACAATAGCTATGGAATCCTGAAAATGGCATTGTCAAGCCAAAGAAGTCCAATTTCCCAAAAGGAAAGTTGGTAATATAACAACCTAAGAATTTACTTTCAGGTACCACCAAAGTTGTGACACTATTACAAAAAGAAACCTCCTAATCACAAACAACACTTTACATCGTACACCTTTGGATACTCTTATACCTTCTCAAAACCGATTCTGACAAATTTTTAGAACACCAAATGTATGATATTTGCAAGACGAACCTTATATGCTTTGAACTCTGTGAATATCTGCTTGGAGTTAAGCTGCGCACGCACGCACACACACACACATACACACACACACACACACACACACACACACACACACACACACACACATACACACAGGATCTTTCACAGACAACCCTTTTAATGTTTTTCTTCTGCGGCAACCTTAAAACATATATTTCTAGTGAGTGGAAGGTAAATATCCTCTGTATCTGTGTACTAATACTTGGCAGGAAAGATGAGAGGTTTTTGACATAATTTTTTAAGAGACCAGCTTTTTGTGGTTAACTTTCCAAGTTCTAATTTATTGGCAGAGTACTTCACGGGTTTTTTGCAGGAGCTTCAAGATAAGCGTCTCTTTAGCCATAAGATATGTCGAATCCTCAGAGTAATTTGTCAGAAAATTATAAATTAAGAAAATGTTTACATGCAAAGTTTAGTTTGGAGACGTTCCTGAAACGTTTTGTTCGTGTCTATGGGAGAAGCTGGATTTAAACACAAAATTTGTTTTAATTTGGCATTTTCTTTTAAAGATAAGTATCACTGAAACATCTAATACACTACTATAACAATTAAATGAGCAGGTGGAAATAATATCAATAATATATTTTTGGTAAATATAAATTACAGGCGCAAAGTAACTGCATTTTAATGATCAATTATCTGCTCAACACAAAACCGCAACGGATGTACCTAGATAAACCGACCAGTTATTAAATAATCAGCTTAATAGACCATACAAGAAACACTTGAGGCTGGTCCCGTAGCTCAGACGGTAGAGCACCTGCCTGCCGTGCTGGGAGTCACGGGTTTGATTCCCGGCGGTGGGGGTGAGGATTTTTCTCCGACCAAGATAATTCCTCATCTTCCCCACAGTCTGGAAGTATGAATGAGAGTGCGAATGTGTACGTGATCTAATGATTAAAACCCAACGAATACGAGTCAACACCTTCGAAATGTTCCAAAGTAGAACGACCGCCGATATGACCATTAGAGTTAAAGGCGGGGTATAAATGGAAAAAGAAAAGAAACGCACCAAATGGAGTGATTTTAGGAGAATAGAGCTCTCGGAACCAAGCAGAGTTGGTTCAGGTACGAAGTAAAACCGACACACGATAGAATAAAAACATTATCGGTGAATAATTCCGCTCTAATAGCTAATTCGTTAGAATTCGTTACCAGAACTGATTCGAACGTATGAAAACAATGTGTGATCAGCACAAAGGCACGCGCGCACACACACATATGTACAGGATCCCTTGTATAAAGGTGTGGTTTTTATTATGGAGTCTCAAAACACAACTGAATTTTACATTTCAGTAAAATCTGGATTTTAACCTTTAAAAAGGGCTTGGTACAATACGTTCTGTGTCTATTGTATGGTAGTGAGAATTATAAAAAATATATGTTTTTTTTAATTTTTCTTTTCCTGTTGTGTATCCCACACAAATGTCCATACGTAATATTAACATTTCGGAATTGGTAGAAACATGTGAAAAGCTAACTTACCTGTTATGCTGATATACAATTGAACGTGCTCTATAACTGAATATTGGAACTGGAACGGTTAACGTGTAATATTTGCAAGCCTCATCATCATCAATAGCCTCAATATTTGCATCAGATATTAAAAAACAATGGTATATCAACACTTGTGCAAACTCTAGCTTTGTATTTTATATTAGAGGCAATGTTGGCAAAAAGTTGATCCGAAAATACGTACATCAAATGTCGGACGAGAAATGCAGGCAGGCAGGTGTGTGTGTGTGTGTGTGTGTGTGTGTGTGTGTGTGTGTGTGTGTGTGTGTGTGTGTGTGTGTGTGTGTGTGTGTGTGTGTGTGTGTGTGTGTGTGTGTGTACGCCTGTGTGTGTAACAGAAGAGAGAAACTGGTGTAAGCGAGTTATGTGGGTATTCTGTTTTCTCTCCAGTTTCAATATATAATAAAACATGCTGAAATGCTACATAACAATAAAATGGTTGGAAGAGAAGTGAGATAGGATTTTTGTTTCATACTGTTAGCACTCCTGTTAGAATTTAAAGTATCCTGTTTGCGGAATATCTCTCGCTATTCATATTTTAGCTTTGTTACAACATTTTTGCGATGCTGCGGACACCAAAACCCAAAAGCCCTTCTATAGCTGAATTTGTAGTTGTGGTAGCATTGCAAAATGGATTATTTTCATTTGTGAGGTCCTGATGAACGTCAATGAGAAGCAATGCGTATTTTGTAGTTTTTGCCTTCTTTATCACTTACATGTAGTAACCGAGCCAGTGACAATTAAAAGCAAAGTAAAGTTACAGAATAAAGAAGAATTAAAAACCATCCTAATATTAACGACAGTTGCGTAATGCATGGAGTAGATTTTGCTGATATGTGAGTGACGCATGCACACACATGGCTCACGTACTTTACTTAACTCATCAGCTGGCTTTGACTAAGTGCATGGTGAATGATCACAATGTTGAGAGAAAAATTTAGGAGGAGGAACAATACTAAGTATGTATATATGGAGGAAATGGTTTACCCAAATTTGTTTTATTTCGAATGACGTATTTAGAGTTTGTTGGAGGCTACAGGTACGCAGCGAAATCGTGGAGGGATACTTGAGTTCTGCTTACGGAGAATGCAGCGTTCTTTGTAGTTAAATTTAGAGAAGGTACATGACAATGTAATCAGAGCTAAACGTAAGGACTATTTGTTGAGCTTTTATTTTTACTTGTATTATTTAGTCAGATATGACTTTATTTTACTCTCAGTATTTTACTCTTTATTTATTCTTGTAGTATACATTTGGATGCTTTAGTAACGTGGCATAGCACAGCATCGTAATGTGCCTTTGATAGTAGCTGATTTTTACTCAGGCTGCTATATTTCAAATGGCTATAATATTTTTTCAGCAACTAACAAACATTTATTTCAGAGAAATCCGTAGTGAGTGGGTGAGTGGGAGAGTGAGTGTGTGAGTGATTGAGTGATTGAGTGAGTGAGTAAGCGAGAATCAAGAAGATAGTATAAATATACCGAACTAGTTATTTAAGTTCAACATATTACAAATAAATACTCCGATCGAGGTTACGCTTTACATAGACCGAGAATGATGACTCAGATGTAATGTCCTACTTCCACCGTTTCCCTTTCTTTCATTTCATACGTTCCATCCAATGTTCTTTTCATCAAACTCTCAATTTATTTTCTCCAATTCAATTCAGATAGTAAGAGAAGACAAAGTCACTGGTGCTACTTGGCAGTAGTGTTTGCATTCTGAAAACTTTGTGTACGGCTGAGGAGCGGCACTGTGGTGAGTAGGCCACTGCAGGGCTTTACAATCATAGTGAGCCAATGGAGTGGACACGCTCACCTACCGCCATTAAGATTCCAAACAACCACATCACTCTTATGAAGGTTAAGAGAAATTTGCTCCTAATACTCATTTACTTGCTATTGCTGGCATGAATCTGCCTTAAGTAACATCTAAAATGTGTTACAATCAGTACTGTACATTGATGTAAGATAATACAAATCTTAATAGTACATTTGGATTAGGTTTGCTTCCAGAATTACAAGCATTTTATGCAAAGTATATTTCCGTAATTTCGTCTGCCTGATAAAGTATAGCATTCGACTAAAGCCTCCATATGATGATTTTATTGCATACTTATCTCCAATGTTCCCTTGAATCTAAAGAGCCTGTTTTTATAAAATGTCCTCGTGACTTCGAGCGGCTTAGCTCAAAGGAGAAAAATTGGAGAAATTGCAAATCGCATACTTAAATTAAGGTACCTTATAAGGAAATATAAAACTGTTAAAATTTGGCCTGTTAAAATATAAGGATCTTCAACTGGACGAGGGAAGAGTGTTACTAAATTATTCTAACCCAAAACCTCTAAAGGAGCTACACGCCTACTCTGGACATTCCGGTATTCACACTAAATTGCTTTGGTACTGGTTCCACAGCCCACCAATTCCTTATTATGCAGTCACACTTAATGTCCTGTGAACTTCTTCTTGTACCGTTTGATACCGAAATTAAGAATTGCAATGAGTAAAGAATCGTAATGGATTTCAAAGGAGTATTGTATATTTGTTACGTCACGAACAGGTGCAGTTGGTTGAGTTGTTTAACAAAAGACACGGGAGAAAAAAAAGGGGTCTTCTTAGTAAGAATCCTAAATGAATAGCACTTGACTTGTTTGAAACGGATATTCTTCGCACCCTTAATAATGACATGAGCGAGACTAATAATCACAAAGGACAAAATAGTGACAGAAGTGAAACTTACACACCCACGCGCAGCTGTGCATAGTGTGAAGACAGACTGTCCGAGGCGTGAAGCCGATTAAGAAAGGCACCGCCTTTGTCTTGGTCGACGGCAGATTAGAAGCGATGAGAGAAGATATTTGTCGGTTCTTATGTACGTGAAGAACGAATTAAGTTTTATCGAGTAATGAGCATTTCACCTCCAGTCTCTCTGAACAGTGATATTGGTAACCCTTGGTCGACAACTTCGAGTTTGATGTTATGATAAAAAAGCAGTCATTAAATCAGTTTGCAACGGGTATTCCAGTGTCATTAGAACCATCCTTACTCACCCATACCCACGCATACCCTGAGAGAAACCTGATTGCTTTACCCTGCGCTAACCATTATTCGCTTCAAACTGGTGCCCCACACTATGACGCTACAGTTTGTAACAAATAATATGGGTAGCTCAGGGTTGAGCAGTGAGGTTTCTCCGAGGGTATGCGTGGATATGTATGCGAAGGATGGGTTTAATGACACTGGAATGCCCGTTTCAAACTGATTTAATGACTGCTCCTTTTTATCATAACATCAAACTTGGGTTACCAATATATCACTGTTCAGAGAGACTGGAGGTAAAATGCTTATTACTCGATAAAACTTAATTCGTTCTTCACGTACATATGAACCGACAGATATCTTCTCTCATCGGTTCTGGTCTGCCTTCGACCAAAACAGAAGAAGATAAGCTTCTTAAACGGCCCCAAGCCGCGTACTGAGTGTCCTCACAGCTGCGCGTGGGTGTGTAATTTTCACTTCTGAAAGCCCTCTTTTCACACAAAGATTTCCTTTTGTAACTATTTTGTACATTGTGATTATTAGTCTCAGTCATGCCATTATTAAGGGCCCGAAGAATATATTTTTCAAACAAAGTGAAGTGCTATCTCTTAGAGTTCTGTTTTTCCCGTGTCCTTTGTTACACGACTCAACTAACTCACCTGTTCGTGTCGTAACAAATATACAATACTCCTTTGAAATCCATTACGATTCTTTACTCATTGCAACTCTTAATTTCGGTATCACGTTCCAGGGCCTGCCGACAGCTTCCTCGTGTAAGCTACTGTCTCACTACTATTGGTGTCGCATAGGCTTTATACACTAGATCTTTCTCGAACTACAAACCTCTGGAATTATTGTTTCGAAAGGTCTTTTGGGAATAATAAGGCATTTCCGCCCTAGCTTCGTGACGTCAGGTCATGACGTAAGCTACCGGCGTCCTTCAAGGAGTGTCTACGCCCCCTCCGACGGTTCAGGCGGACGGATTCCTCTACTGTCGCCTCTCTTACTGTCAGAACCGTGATAACAGTTCGACAGTTCCCTTCACAACGGACAGCAATGCTGACGCAATCTCTCGGCTGGCCACGCGAGCGCCGATGTCAAAAAATATATTGTTTTTTTTTTCTATCCAAAGGGCTTCAAAATGTATATTTTAAGTGAATGTTGGTGGAATAAAACACCTTTTCCTGCCAGGATGTGCACACGATGTGAGAGAGAAAATAACTGATGCGGTGCACTCCTGTGAGTTTATCTACTCTTGAAAAAACTATTTTAAAACATTTATTCCTCAAACTATTTCATGTTAATTTAGATAAAACTTGGCAGAAATTATCTTATTGTGCTGTAGGTGAAATGATAATACTTTTATACAGCAGTCAACTCTTTTAAAACTGGACGGTATGTAATGCTTTCAAATTATGTTCTCTCAAAATGGCCAAGAGAGATAAAAATTAGCGTATTCCTACTGGCAATATGTAACTGTAAGTGTTTGAAAACGCAAAACAGTAATAAGAAAAATGTCATAAGCGCTTTGCTCAAGAAGCTTTATTTGAATATTTTTTTTTCTTACACAAATTGTGTATTAAAGAGATGTACAAGGGATACTGATGCACCTCTTGTAATCCTTCCAGTCCAGTTCCATCCTCCTCCTAGCCTTGGTGAACACTAATATAAGAGGCTATGTGGGCAACGGTTAAAATGTTTCATCTAATATGGAGGTAATCCTTTTACACTTTACCACTGAATTGACACGGCATTAGGAACCACCTTCTTCTGGCAAATAAAGGAATGGCTGGCTACATCCTAATGAAGTAACCTGATAAGGATCCATACACCAACGACAGGTGTGTTCCCTCCACAATAGAAGAGTTAAGAAGGAACGATTCCATTGCCTGTGCGACAATAAGAAACTATAACCTCCTCAATAAAGAATATTTGTGCCTTCTTACATAATCTGGAGATTTGAACTACTTGTAACTACAATTTAATGCAACAGCATTAAGTCATGATACGTAAGCAGAACTCCACAACTTACTGCATTAGAAAAACATTGACGTCTTTGGTATCATCGGAGGAAATATTTAGAACAAAATATGAGGGCTGTTCTCTAAAGAATAATCATAATTTTTTACTGTTATAATTTCTCGCACTAAAATTAAATCTTATATTCTGTTAGCTTAATGTGAAACAAACACGCCGTAGTAGTTTCATTGTTGGTACTCCTGGTTCCCGCCTGTGAGAACCAGGCAATTTCAGACATGTTCAGTATCGCCTACCGCTGCAATGGAGGTAACATGCAGTTAAAGTTGATGTTAGAGAAAGTTTCGGGGTTTCTTTCAAAAGTAATCACTGCTGATGAAACTTGGCTACATCATTTTGATCCCGAGAGCAAACAGCAAAGATCACCTTCATCACCAACCCTCCAGAAAGCAGAAATGTTTGCTTCTGCTGGGAAAGTTATGACATCTCATTCTTTGATATTCATGGAATGGTTTATCAACATGTTGTACCTGCACACAAATCAGTAACTGGACAATACTACAGGGATGTCCCGAAAACATTGCAAGTCCATATCAGGTGCAAAAGACCACATTTCCGTGAAGCAGGCTGAATGCTGCACCACGATAATGCGCCGCTGCATATCGCCAATGTTGTTGCTGAAAATCTTCAAAAAACAACGTGAAGTGCATCCCTCACCCTCCCTATAGTCCGGATTTAGCCCCATGTGACTTTTTTCTATTCCCTAACTTGAAGAAACGCCTTCTTGGGAGGCATTGTCCATCATCAAAAGCAGTGGTTTACGCTGCGGAGGTGATTTTGAAGGATCTCTCAAGAAATGGTTTCCAACATGTCTTTGAAGACTGGCAGACACGCTGGGACAGGTGCCTCGCATTCAGGGAAGATTATTTTGAGAAGGACCATCAAAATTATGAGGATGAGCAAAGGTACGTTGTCAACAAAAATTGTGATCATTCTTTATTGAACAGCCCTCGTATATATTACGAAATGAAAAATTTTCAAAATATAGAGCAACCATGGAAAATTTTAAATAAAGTTGATTTAGTATGTTCGATATTTGGAAAGCAAAGCAGCAATTCTCTATATATTTTGCCTAAAATCCTCCAAATAATGTACCAGAGTAGCTTTAGTTTAATTTAACCCAAAATACCATGCCAATGGGAGGTTTCAATGCCCACTGCGTATATTGGGCTTATAAAGTTACCAGTTCAGCAGGTAAAGCAACAGAAGACTGGTTACATTCCATTTGCCAGAAAAGTTAAAATGTAAATTTAATTTGTTTTGAATATGTATTTAAGATGGATTGTAATCGAAATCGCCAGAGTTATTTTACAGAAAAGAAATATTCGAAAACAGTTTCAATCTAAAGGGTAGTTTGTCATGTTGGTCTTTTCTTGAAAATATGGAAACGAATCCCTGAATGATGTTGAACTTCACCAAGTTTCATGTTTAACGGGGGCTTTTGTTTCTAAATGATGATGCTGAGGCGCTCACACACAAACACACACACATGGATAAACCTTTATAGTGACCTCAGATAATTAAAACCTACATTTCCAAGGAAGTATTGATATTAAATTTTTAGGAGTGTAACACCCTGTCTACCTACTAGCTACGTGGTAGAGATTAAAGTAAAATTATTTTAAAATATTTATCTAGGGTTAAAGTGTGGAACATTAAGCAATAATCGTTTGTAGGAATAAATTGTTAGGCCAAGTAACGTGACTGACATTTTTCTTTTGGTCTTCGATTATATTCCCTTTATTATAAAAGCGTTTAAGATTAGTTGGACGCCTGCTATTGACAAGAATTCCAATGGATAAACTTTTATTGAAATAAATACACTCCTACATTCATATTATAAATATTACAGAGAATAAACATTTCACCAACATGAGCCCTTGTTAGTTCTCCGTTACGCTCTATTTTTATGAAACACCTGTAGTAATTGTGCGAGGAGTATTGTGATTTTTATTCACAAATGCAATTTTTCCAATTCTTCCATACACACTGCCTTCTGGTGCAGACGAGATTATAAAAATGTTACAATGATATTGTTAAAACCCGAGGCATCTCATGTTTTTAATATCTTGCGCACTCTACCAGGGTTGAGTTTATTTTAAGATTATTACTGGAGGAGAGAGAGAGAAAGAGAGCAAGCACTTGAAAAGAGCATTACGCCCTCTAGGTTGTACAAAATGAATCACTGCAAGTTATTGTCGACAGAGTGCACTGTCAGCTTTACTAGTGAGGCTGAACAAAAGAATATGGCAGCAACTGAGTCTGAGAGATATTGTAATAATAAGGGATAAGGGATGGATTTCAAGAGAACGAGTTGAGACTTAATATTTCTAGGCTGGTATTGTTGGTGCCCCTGGGTAGTGACACTTCACCGGAACTGTTTATAATGCAATACAGTATGTCATACGATCAACTGAGACCGAGTAATGAAAACAACAAAATGTTGGTTTGCATACACTATGAAAATCTCGCCCCAAGTTGATGAGATAGCTTAATGCAACAGTAAAGAAACTGTAGCAGTTCACAACAGCAATCTACGTTCAAGTATAGAGCCATCGTTTAGACAGGTGGTTTTAGTTCCACGTGGATGTTTGAGAAATGCTTGGAAACATTTTAGAACTTTATTATTTGATATTAGGAATAAATAAACACTTAAGTAACACAACCTCGCTATTACTTATCTTATTCACAATCCTTTGGGAACAGTTTCAATGCAACTTTGCTTCATTTTCAACCTGTCAGCCTGACACGGACGACAGACACACTGACTGGCTAATCTTCACCACTTCCGGAATTTGAAGAACTTACTGCCATCCTACCGAGGACAACACAGACTTATTCATGGCATCTACTTGTGGGATATCAAAATTCATCACGCAATATTTATTTTACAAAATAAACTTTTTCTCCCAAACCATTAAATCTATCGTTTCGTTCAATTTCTTTAGTAATTTAACTTCTGGGATTATTTCATATTTAGATGAACAAAAATAATGAGCAGTTGCCTATTTATCTGTCTGTTTAGATTTGTAACTACATAAAAATAAAATTTTCAACCCTGTGTCACACATATTTTCTGTTTATAATAGTTTGATTTACAGGTTGATAAACATTCCTCTAAACAAGGAAGAATTTAATTCAGAATATAAACACATTATTAACACTGTTTTCACTAACGGATTTAATAAAGATTTTATACACAAATGGTTAAACATCAAAAAAATGCAAGTGATGATTCCACTCCTTAAAAGGTAAAATGTGATTGTATTTTCAAAAAATTTATTTATCAGCAAAATAAAAAGTTCCAAAAAGTTTTCAAAGAAGTTGGTATAATAATGTCGAAACTGATTACAATTTATTTGCTTCTTACTTATTTCAATTAAATTATTAAATACCTTTCTATCAGGTCGAAACTGATTACAATTTATTTGCTTCTGACATATTTCAATTAAATTAAGGGAGATTGATAATTCAATACTTTTTGAGTGCAAATCAAATACAGCATCAACAATTTCCTACAGTTTTCTAACAAAAGAGAAAATTTATCATGACAAAAATTTGGTATTTATCAAGTACTTTACTGTTTAGAGTGGAATAAGATTTATATTGGTAGAACCAAACATAACTTAGAAACTAGAGTGAAGGAACATTTCAAAAATATTAAATATAAACAGACAGATAAATAAGTTGCTGGTCATTTTTGGCCATCTAAACAGAAGTTAAATTATTGAAACAATTGAACGAAAAGATGGATTTAATATTTTGGGAGAAAATATTTATTTTAAAAATTAAAGATCGCGTGATGAATTATGATAGCCCGAAAGTAGATGTCATCAATAAGTTTGTTTGTAGATGGCAATAAGGTAGGGAGCTATTCTTCAAATTCCGGAAGTGGACAAGGTCAGCCAGTCAGTATGTCAGTGCTGTCCATGTCAGGTTGACAGGTTGAAAATGAAACAAAGTTGCTTTGAAACCGGTCCTAACGGATTGTGTATAAGATAAGTAATAGTAAAGTTGTGTTACTATAGTGTTAAGTTATTCCTATTACTTAGTTTACTTCACTGTTAGCAGCTTCAGTTTTTTGATATTTATTTCATGTTTCTTGACCTCTTTGCACATTTTCTAAGGTGTCTAAAGTCCGTCTTTTCGCTGACCCGTGAGAACGGTTTAATGTGAGATTTCACGAGGTGATTAGAGACGCCATGTTGGAAGGATCCGTATTTAAGGGCTGCTTATACCTGCGGCCAAGTTGAAACCTTTAAATATATAATGGGCCAAGACACAAACATTTTCATTTGTAATTTGTGTGTGTGTGTGTGTGTGTGTGTGTGTGTGTGTGTGTGTGTGTGTGTGTGTGTGTGTGTGTGTGTTGAAATGTGCTATGACAAAGACGTATTTGCAATATATAATCGGCCAGGTGCACTGGCACCAAGTAACATGACTGCTCCTGGATAAGTTTGCGTTCTGCTTTGTAGTTATCCTGTTGTAGACTCTGTTAGCTTTAGCGTTAATGAGGTGACCGCAAAGTGAGATTTGTGGTGGACAACACGGCGCTGGGGCGGGTTTTCTCCGGGACCTTCGGTTTCCCCCGCCATCTCATTCCACCGGTGCTCCATCTTCATCTCATGTATCTGCCGTATGTAGTAAAAGCGGGCGTTAAACACTACACATTTCATTTCACATTTAGCGTACATGAATATACATATGTGGCATTTTCAGTGAAATAAGTGCATTTCGTCAAACAAGATCTGACATATGTACGACTAACAATGTGATTTTCTAGGTTCTGAATGCAGAAATAACTCAGAGAAAAAGAAAGACAGAACTTGAGATCCATCATAGAAAAGCTGAAAAGGCAAGAAAAATATGACTGAAGACTACAAAACATTCCGAATAAATAAAAGTGACGCATGTATTTTCAATGTACACTTGCAACAATTATCACTTTCTGCGTTTACACTAAAATGTGTTATTTTAGACAGCTGCCTTGCTAAAATTTGGTTAGTCATTTCGGAGACAATAACTGTGTTTACACAATGTTGTGGCATGAAGGAATAACCTGGTAACGAAATAGTAAGGAGCTAGTAACGAAATAGCTTCACCTATATTAAAGGCAATATAATGCAATAAAATACCAAGTAAGAGGAAAGTCATAGTATGGAGCGATAATTGTAATGCCCAAAATAAAATGTTACTATTCGGTGGTCATACCTCACAGCTTAAGGATTTATTGATGAAGTTGACCAAATATAGCTTGGTTGAGGACATTAATTTTCAAGTTTGATAGTTACTTTTACGCTTTCATTTTTCAATGCGGACAAAATCTATGCCCGGTGCCTTTATATTTAGTGGATGTAATAGTTCCCTTGAGAATTGTCCATGCCATTAATGTAAGTATAATGGAACAAGATGAGTTTTATGAAAGAGGTTCAAAACCAACTCTTTCAACTTCAGATCTAAAAAGCCCAATGGATTAAAATAACCAGAGACAAACCAGGAACAGCTGTAATACGCACAACTCTAATGAAAATGAAAAGTGTGTTGAAAGGGATATCTTAACAAACAACGTGAATTTGAAAAATATTTCCTTTTCTCTACAGCCTCAAACGTGCATTAGCAGACTTTCAATTGAAAGGAAAAAGGATCTGCGAGACTAAAAAGTGAAAGTAAACCCTTTTGTGAAAATCTCTGGAAATAAACTTTGTGAAATATTCTCTTACTGTAGTTCTATACCTTGCATACATGATTATTCAGCCTATTATGTTCATTATACGTTGTACTATATAGTTCACAGAGCCCATCAAACTCTCTAGGATTTTAGCATCAAGCCACATTTCGTGTTAAACCGCTCTCAATAATTCTTTCTTCGTTTTTTTTTTTTTTTTTTTTTTTTTTTGCATACTAAATGAGCAATAGCATGCTTACTGTGTGAAATTGTAGTGATTGCGTGTAGGAAACCTTATACAGACATATAAATATGCTTCATAGAACAACTCATTTTTCTAAAAAAGTTATTTTTGTTAATTGGCCCATTATATTTTTAAAGTTCAGTTCAGTCTTCACCTTAGAGTCAGTCTTGGTCTTTGAGACCAGGGTCGTCGTAGGTGCAGTCAGATTAACGCACGTCGCATCCTCATAGTCCATGACACCCAACTCTCAAGGTAAGCCCCTGAAAGGAATTTGTGTAAGTGTGTAATTGTCGCTACCATTCCATCCCTAGTCTGTTCAAGATTTCGGAATATCTGGTACTTCAATATTATTAATTACATTCTAGTAAAGTGACGTAAAATGGGACTAAGTGATGTCTCTACTTCGCTCTACGATCATGCTCCCTCATCCTGACATTTATATCCCTAGTTACAAAGTAGATTGTAACATTATGGTGTAGTCGCCAAGTTACACTGCTTAACGTAACAATATTATGGGAAATTGTGTACCCTGCACTGCGCTGTTTATTCTCCGTGCACAGCTAATTGGTTAACACAAAATCTGAGTATTTTAATGTTATAACAGACAGAAACTTTAAGTATGATTCACACGTAACAACAAATTCATATAGAGAAGTAACAGATTCACTTCTGTTCGTGCGCCTTACAAAGAAACGTATCTAATCTTGCGAAAAGACTGAGCGAAACGGGATTTATTCCGTATTAGAATATATTGTTTCGGGGAAAAGGGTATATAACGCAGAAGAAATGTTCAGCCACGTTGAAGAAACCTCTGAGAAAGCTTGCAGAGAAATGAGGAATGTCACAAACCTCGATGTTGGATGTCACTTCTTTAAGATCAATAAAATAACGGTCGTTCATGAATTGCAACCACATGATAATGTGAATAGTTCATTTATATATTTGTTGACATGATTTTACGTGAATCATGAAAAATTAATGTGGCTATTGCAGTTACGATTTGTATAATAGGTCTATACGGTGTGCAGTTCTGTAGTGCTACCATTTAAACAGTAGAGAACACATATTTCAAACGCAAATTCGATGTTGAGATTTAAACACAACGGTTTGCGTCCAGCTTCTTTCCCTTCTCTCCACCAGTCCACGTGCTGCCTTAGTCTTCACCCTCCTTGGCGATAGCCACTTTATCCAGCCTGTACCTGTTTACTTAGAGCTATAATGAAATAGGAGAAAGTCCTTGAGTCGTATCCTGGAATGAGCTGAATACAGGAAGTATAATGGTGATAAACAAAGACAAACTATCCTCAGCTGTTGGAGGAATTCAGCTGAGAAGCAAAAAGACATTGGAAAAATATGTGTGGTCTAGGGGCAGAACGGGTTCAAGTCTTGAGAGGTTAAGGGATAAATACATTAACATAGATTATAATAATGGGAGATCTAAATATAAGAATTGGGGAAAGTGACGTAAATCTAACAGATTATTGGGAAAATAATAACATAACAGGGAATAATTATGATATTAGACGTAGCAAGAACAAGATCGTCGAGAGAGGAAGTGAAAAACTCATTGAATTTTGTGAAATAAATGCGCTTGACATTCTTAATGGGAAATACGATGAAGATGAGCAGGGGGAATACACCTTCATAAATGCAAATGGTCAGAGTGTAATTGACTTCCTTTTCTGGTTCAATAATATTAGACATATAGTGAGTGATTTCAAAGTGTCAAACATAAGTACAAATAGTGGTCATTTCCCATTAGTAACGTATATTAAAACCAGATCACAAAGTGTGGAAACTGACATAATAAGGGAGAGAATAGCAGCTAAAAGAGAACATGTTAGATATAGGTGGAAGGAAGAGCACAAGGCAAACTTTGAAAGTCTTTTAATTAAACAAGTGGTAATAATTTTACAGGGATAGACAAATTTTGGCAAATACAAAAACTGATATAGGATAGAACAGTAAGTGAAAAGCAACGATTAGTAAAAGGGACAATCATATGTAAAGCATGTAATTGTATGGAGGGCTGCCCGGTTGGCAAAGAGACCAGGATCCAGCTCAGGGGTAGCCCAAGATGTATTTGTTTTAGCACTCAATAAATCAAAATCAAATCAAGTAAACAGGTATTAAAGCCATATCTGCAATTAACAAATTAGATAGAAAAAAGTGAACTGAATATTTCACAGTTTTCCAAAGATACCACAGGAAGAGTTTCAGCAAAATTGCCCTGAGCTGAACTAGCTTTTTATGAAACAACGCTCGAAAATTTTGATTTTCTCGAAAACGACCGTAACAATTTTTTATTAAAAACAGACGTTCAAAACAGTTGACGAAGAATTAAACACGTGTCTTGAACTTTCAGCCTCTGAAATCTTCTTCATTCTGAATGACTTGCATAACTGGTAAACAGTAGGAGATACAAAAACCTATTACACAAAAAGCTACATCACCTTAAACACATACTTAGCCGAAAACGCTTTCTGTACGAATTCCATTTCGAAATAATCTATGTCATTGGTTTCAACGTTAAAATACTTATTTATAACTTAAATGGAAATTCCTTCTTCCCCCCCCCCTGTTTTTTTTTTTTTTTTTTTTCTCTGGTGGTACAATGAGAATGAAATTTCAAAGCTATCACACTCATCACAATGTTGGTAACTCCCATATCACCTACAAGGAATAAAAGTTAATAATAAAACCATTTCTACAAATGTGTATTTGATGTAACTGACATACACAGAAAGACCAGCCTTTTAAAGAGTACTTTGTTGAATACTAGATATGACTGCAACACAGTACATATTTTTATCAATAATTTATTCCTTTGTAATATAAGGTAAGCAACAAGACCTGAGGGTATTTTAACTGTATAAATAAAAACAAACAGTGAGCGTTAAAATAACAGTACAACATTTATGTATTGTGTGCGAAACACAAGCCGGTGTTATTGATAAGCAGAAAAGACCTCCCATCTCGTCAGGTAGCCCGTCCATTGTTTCTCTACTGGTTCAATATTTGCTGCTAATTGAATATAATGAGGCTTGATTACTCTGGTAATATAACGTAAACACAATCATTCCGTACAGCAGCGGCTCTACAGTTTGGTTATATATTATCGCTCTACTGATAACATGTACATTGCATTGATCTTCATCATCATCTTTTTGTTGTTATTATTATTATTATTATTAATATTATTATTATTATTATTATTATTATTATTATTATTATTATTATTATTATTATTATTATTATTATTATTATTATTATTATTATTATTATTATTATTATTATTATTATTATTATTATTATTATTATTATTATTATTATTATTATTATTATTATTATTATTATTATTATTATTATTATTATTATTATTATTATTATTATTATTATTATTATTATTATTATTATTATTATTATTATTATTATTATTATTATTATTATTATTATTATTATTATTATTATTATTATTATTATTATTATTATTATTATTATTATTATTATTATTATTATTATTATTATTATTATTATTATTATTATTATTATTATTATTATTATTATTATTATTATTATTATTATTATTATTATTATTATTATTATTATTATTATTATTATTATTATTATTATTATTATTATTATTATTATTATTATTATTATTATTATTATTATTATTATTATTATTATTATTATTATTATTATTATTATTATTATTATTATTATTATTATTATTATTATTATTATTATTATTATTATTATTATTATTATTATTATTATTATTATTATTATTATTATTATTATTATTATTATTATTATTATTATTATTATTATTATTATTATTATTATTATTATTATTATTATTATTATTATTATTACCATCATCATAAAAAAACGTCATTGCCAAGAGATTTCTCTTTCCTAAACCCATTTTGATCTTCTTTCAACATGTATTTCTACCTGTTTAATTTATGATTTCTGCTTACTTAGTAATTAGAAGAAGTTTATAATGGATTCCACAGAAAAGTATTGCATTCCTGTTTTGCCAGGTATAGATTTTTTCAGCCTTCTTGAATACAAAAACGTCTTTTTAGAAAACGTTCGGTATACGTGCTACGGTAAAGCACATTTCAAATCGAAAACTGGGATAAATACTTTGTGTTCTGTAAATGTGTAATACGACGGTTTTCTAGAAAAGCTGACGAAAAAAAGATAACCATATTATACTCTACGTGGACATACTTCAAAATTGTTTGTTTTGCAAAAAAAAATAATAGCAAGAATTTAAATTATAGGACTATATGTTTAGTATACTTAAATGCAAACAATGCTTACTTATATCTTTAATTCGCTACCAACATTCTAAGAAGCCTCTTCAGCCATAACGAATTTTATATAAGTATCCTTGAATAAGTGGTGAACTTGAAAACATAGAAATGTAAAATACAACACATGCCGTATTTACCTGAAAATAAAAACCCCTTGATTATAACACCCGCCAAGTTTTTGGACAAAATGATAGAAAAAAATATGTATGCGAGTGCTAGACCCGTGAGACAGGCTTTAATTACAAGGAAATCCGTTCTTTAGGTTTGCTTTGATACTTTACATACAGTTATCGATAGACAGTTGATCAACGGCAAGTTCTACGCTTTCACTTGTTTGCGAAAAAATGAGGTGGTAGTTGGGGGTGACGGGGTGAAACACTGACGTTCACACTTAAATAACAGCATCTTCCAAATTACCCAAGGTATATAGAGGTTACTATCTAGTTCTTAACATTTTACTAAAACGAGATCTTTGTTTAAAACTGCGGCAGATTTACTAAAAGTGAGTTTCCCTTGTGTGTTATCTGTGTTATCGGTAACATGAATTCGCGAAAAAGATTACGAGTAGCGGGTCGAGAGTATTTGGTACAACCAAACATGATTCGCTAATGGCAAAACCAGAGTAAAAACTTAAAGCCGCCGGAAGAGCACCTCGATGTTTTCGGGGCCCGAAACATGCGATTGTGAGACCCTCCCGATTTTTCGGCTATATTTTGGTTTAAAGAGACGATCTTATTTTCGAGTCTTACTTTCTCTTTAAAGGAGGAAACAATCTCTGATCGGTTTTTTTTTATTTAAACAATATTTTACAGCCCGTGTTTTACCTAAAGGTATATCACGGGATTATTTACAATAGTTATTTACACAGTACTATACAGATTTATTCAAGTTGCGGTAGATGCTCTTGATGAATCCTGATACTTGAACTGTATTGAAGTGAATCTTCAGAACCACGGGTAGAGGGGCCGAACATAAAACGTCTGGTCGAGCTTTTGAGAAATTACTGCATTTCGTCATCAAATGCAGAGCCGTCTGTGGGTGTTTTTCAGTGCAGTTACAGGATGGCGAGGCTCTTATTTTCATTCTATGAAGGTAGGCCTGGGCACGGCCGTGATTTGTGAGGAATTGTGTGGTTATGTGATTGGGCCATAGAGATAAGGACAGACGGTGTTGTATGTTGGGAATGAAAAGTTTGGTATGAAAGGCATTGTTGGATCTGGTGTATACGGAGTTCCAAACTGTAGTGTAGTATTCGGTTAGCAGCTGCTTGCCCCGAGTTATGGGAATTGATTTGTAGTCTAAGGTGTTCTTGTGACTGGCAGCAATCCTAGCGAGGTAAACTTTCATTCCCCCGTAGACCTACATGACCTTTGACCCAGTGAAGAGTGACGTTGTGTCCCTTGTTTAGGGTGATGATCTTTTCTCTGAGCTGAACGGCCAAGGGGTGGGTTGTTCTTCTATGTGCAATGGCGAGGAGAGCGGCCATTTAGTCAACATGTATGGCGAAAGTTGTGCTACCGGTTTTCTGTTGTTCTATCCACTCCACAGCTACTTTAATACCTAGAAGTTTAGCCTGAAATACTGAGTTTACTAGGTCTAATCTTTTAACTCCTATGTAGATCTCTTTGGAGTTTTCTATAACCACCATTCCTGCACCAACGTGGTTTACTGTCTTGGAGCCATCTATGAAAATAAGAATTTCGGCTTTCCCTAATTCTCCTGAAGTATTTATATGGATATGGTTATCTTTGGGATGAATACCTTTGGATCTGGTTGGAATTTCCATTCGTTTCAGCATCGGGATTATTGCATTAGTGGAGTGTCCTTTCGATATAGCTTTAATGTCGTTATGTAACAGGATAGCTGATTCGATGGGCATAACACCTGCGATTGCCTGCAAGGCGTTGTTTGATACAGTTCTGTACGCTTTTGTAGCGAAAATCAACAACGATCTTTGGATTTGGCGTAATTTGAGTGTGGCCCTTTGGGATGTAGACATACTCCAGACTTCCGCAGCGTACTTTATTGCAGGAAGAATGGAGTGGTTAAAGCACTTTTACAGGCTCTTCCATCGATGCCCTTTCCCGATTAGGTTTTTGAAGTTTTACTTGAGTGTAATAATACGAGAACTCAAAGCATGGTCTATAACTATAAATTGACATTTAAGACGTCCTGATTTTCGAAGATAATTTTGTCTTGCTAGCTACCTCAAAATATGATCTTCCACCAATCTATAATTTAATATTAATATGTGTTAAGTATGACATGGAAATCCCCACAGTGTGTGCTAAAGTTAATGACTTTCTGTGACAAAAGATACAACTGTGCTTAGTAAAATGTTTATAAATGAGAAAATTTTGAAAAATTGGAAACTATTATAATTTGTTTAGCCCAAGTTTGAGCTCTCAAAATGCAGGCAGATGTCAATACATTGGTCGTTTGGACCGTAATTTTGGGAAAAGACAAGGCTGTTCAAAGAAGAATACTGTTCTCCAAATACTATAAATAAGATCAAATGGAAGACTACATGTGACATCTGTTTATTACAAAATCAGTAATATGGTTTTATACAGTGGTCAATTTGTATTGATATAAATACATTACTGAAAATTGTAACGAATCCAGGAAATGAAAATAAGATGAAGACTATCTTTAAAATATTTATGCTACTTCCCAACAATACTCCGCTCTCGTGAACAATAGTCCCTTGTTATAACACACGTGCCAGTGTAAATGTGATTACAAGGAAAATTAAGAGAATTTGAATAAGCGGAGAAAGTTAAACACACGTTGAAAGGATTAACAGCAATAGAATCTATAATACGTTAACTAACCAAAAACGGAGGCGTAAAATAACAATAATAAACTATTGAAAACACAAAGGATACGTGAAGGCATTGATAATGAGTACATAACAATATAACTCTGGCAAAATTAGAACATGGTATACATTTTGTATAAATAAATATGTAAGTTTCGCACTTCCATGTCAAAAAGATTGCCTTAAAGGCGTTTGACTGCCGAAAACACATTATAAATAAATTTGCTTTACCAGTCTTCTTTCGAAGATATATTTAAGTTAAATGTGGGTGAATCGGATCAATATTTTAAAAATATTTCACAAAATCTCTATTTGTCATCTAAATATGAAAGCGTTTACCTTACACTGAAGCCTGGATACTCTAGGCTGTAAATGCTAAGTTTTTCGATGAAGAATTTTCTGTATACTTCCATTTTCATTTTTATTCCGAGCGGAAACTAAGCCTAATCGCCAGCAATTGTGGATGAATAGGATTGGCATAGCGAACGATTCGGAATGGAAACAAAAATGGTGGAACATTCAGTTTCAGTACAAAACACAATCGTGAGAACAAACCAACTCATTTCTAAACTGGTATATTTTGACTATGTGGGTTCGTAAAATTAAAAGTCAAGTTTGCAGAAACTCAAATGCTCTTTATTTCGTAGAAAGACAGTTTGTACATCCTTTCGCAGCAGGATGACGTAACATGCAGCAACACAGTCTCCCGTGGCTTCACCACACGTAAACAAACAAAATAATTCACTTTCAAATCACTACACGATTATCAGTTCTCGACTCGGTACAGTTCAAATGTCCACTGCACTAAAACTTCATTCACTGACTCCCAGCTCCACTTCAACTCTCCTATTTGTAACTGAACCATCGTTTCTCGAAAGTTTTCTTCACGGCCTTTCGCGAGGGCAGGCGAAGGGTAGGAAACTGTCCAGACATCTCTCTGGCTCTTTCCCTCTCGGCAAGTGTTCAGCGGTAGTTCGCGCGCGGGCGTGGCTTGGGCACTAATCTGTCTCTTTCACTCCCCGCTTCTCCCTCTCTCATCATTGGCACACGTGCGAGCCGTAGCCCACCACAAGACACTACCTCGCGACAATATTTAGATCTTTATGCATCTCACACTCATTTTCCACTTATGAATTGCTTCTTTCCCACAGCGCCCATACAGATTTATGGTAACATTCTCCATTTGAGCATCATTTCACGCATTTCATCCATCGTCCGATATGACTTTACGTAGAAAAGTAATTGAATACTTCACCTTACCTTAGTCCCCTTCTCCCATTGTTGTAGCTGCATTTATTTTTGCCCGTTTGCAGCATTAAGTAGCCACAATAAAAACAAAGAGCATAATGGATGTTAGAAGTTGTACCAGTTTGTGAAGAAATATCAAGGTGTATTCGTTATAAATCTACGTTAAACGAACTTAAAACATAACAAAATGTCAGAAATGGAGAAACTATATATCTCCTTTACAGAAAAGAAGTTCCATTTCTCACTTAGACCGAAGAAACACTATCGTATTACACACTCAACTGTCTCAGATATTTAACTTCTTCATCCACAGAGGTCATTCCAAAACAAAAGTACACTGCCGTTCCCTAGGGAGCAGATTTTGAAAAACTAATTCGATTCGTCCCTCAATCCGAATCACCCGCGTTTATCTTACTGCAGTGGCACCAGGATACATTGCCGTCAGAATAAAATCTGAAGGAAATAACTTACAAAGAGCTATAGTAGGTCATGGGAGAAGACACCGTATCATCAATGTGAGCACGTCAAGAGCCGAACGGTATATCTAGGCAGTTCGGACAATCAGCACCGCACACTTGTTAAGATTAAGATTAAGACTGCCCATGGCACAGCACATTGATAGCTATTGGTATTAAATGCATCAGTGCAGGTTCATTTCATTAGTTCAGTTCTGAAGTAATATGACTTTTCTGCAGCAAAATATATTGCCGGTGTAATTGTGCAACATCTCGGATGCCACCTCCAATTTCGCTCTCCGTTGCATCTATTGCTAGCTGCTCCAGAGATGTGCTATGGCACTTTCCTCTCTGGATGTGAGTGGTCGGATATGATGATCAGGAAAATCAGTTTATTTGATGATAAAGTTAATGGAGACTAACAATAATATATTTGAAAAGAGTTGATGACAGTAGAGATTTAAGTATTAAACTGCGTCTGTATATTGTCACTAAAATTGTAACTATTGAAAAATATGTCAACTGCGACTATGCAGAATTTACGACTCAAAAGTAAATGTTTGGTAATAATAATGCGAAGCTTTATTTTCCAGAAACTGTTAGGTTGAAGTTCCCAGGCTTCAACTACTAAATCTGCATAACTCGAGCGTGGTCTTTAAGCTATGTGGCTGTCAATAATCAATCAAGGTAAACATCTAAGACTGTAACATAGAAAGACACGAACATTAGAAATACGTCATTTTATTAACTCCCCCTGCTTATCTATCTCACCAACGACTATGTTTATTCTCACTGTCCTCGGTCCTCTCAAGTAATTGATTTCTTTCTTCGGAATCACATCTATGTGCTAACAAATACAACTGTCTTCACAGAATTTGATTTCCAGGCATAACTTGTACTAATATTATTCTTTGACACATCATACTAATAATACCTGACCTAAACTGCATCACTACTCCCATCCTCTGACAAAATCTTATATTACTTAGGAAATACTCTAAATGCGGGTTATTACTATATTTGTTTATTTTAATATTGCTATATTATTATTATTATTTTAATTGTTCCACCTATTTTCCTCTTACTTCTGTAAAAAATATATTTAGAATCAATGTCGCCTCTTTCAGAGAACTGCAAGTGCTATTAAGGTAGACATAAAGTAACACACAATTGTAATTTACTTCTTCCAACGTTAAGTCATATTGGACGATGAATGAAATTGGTGAAATGATGCTCAAATGAGTCCGGGGTCCATGAGGCTTAGAGTTATCTGACATTCGTCTTTCAGGATAACGGAAACCCCCGGAAAAGAACTCGGAACCTCTTGAACGTAAGGCAGACCGCTGAAATTTACAATTGATTGATACAAATAATATAGGTTACTTCTAGAAATGTTGATTAATCGTATTCAGTTTTCACCCCGGTCTATAAAGAACATTACGTTTGTATTTCCATACATATGTAACATTCCACGGAACCTTGTAATCAAAACGTGGCTTTCAGCACAGAATATTTTTTAAAACAAAGGTCTAACTCTCGCCATTTCGGTTCACCAATCACTGAATCAGGCTTTCGTGGCGTTTTTTGTTATAACTCGACAACAGCATTTCGCGTCGCTTACACACCAAACGCCGTGTCATAGCGGAGCTTACATTCAAAGCCTTTACTAACGACGCCCTCTATTTCAAGTTGGTGATGATTAGCAACAGTGATTTTATGTTCTAATAATCCCTTTAATGTGTGTGCATTTACACACCGAGAACTTCCAAAAGATGCATCATATGAACGGTGCTACAACATAACTTTGATATTATCCAACCTTGTATTATATTCCCAAGAATGTTTCTAACCACTACCACTTTATTAAGTGCGCATATAAATTACAGAAGTTTTGAACAGTTGTTTTCGTTCAGCTCTGAGCATAATTATTGTTTACATATTTTTGTGATGTTACTTGTGTTACTTTAAAGTTACGTTAAAATGTTAAAAATGTGAAAAAGTGCTAAAATATTTATATTGGGAATGTGGAATGAGCAAATAAAAGAAATACAACTTAGGGGAAGGTCGTGCAGTATCGGCCGGGTTAAGCTTTTTTTTTTTTTTTTTTTTTTTTTTTTTTTTTTTTTACTTTACTCAGTAGCGGTGATGGTTAATCGGAATCTTACTATATTACTCTCTTACTTGAAGACATGTCTATACCTAGTATAATGTAATGATTTTTATGTTTATGTATAGTACTTTATTACATCGAAAGTAAAAAAGCTAGAACTATAAGGCTTGTTGAACGTGTCTTGCAGTATCGGCCACTGCCTTTGTCATTGACACATTGCAGTGCCACATATAGAACAATAGTGTAATACAAAAACATAGGAACTTATTGCCACTATTTCTGCTCAGTTCACAAATGTTTAGCTCACTGGTTTACAGAGATCGCAAATATAGCGCTGCTATAGGCCTCAGAATATCTTCCGTGCGCTAAGAGCTACACTAACCTCCATCAAGCACTCAGAGCAAAGAACTGCAGAGAGGAAGAAGATATCCGACTATAGTCCACGTGGATGCACAAGCTTGTTACAGCTTACTGGATACTTCTGCCACGTGGAGGCGAAAAGGGAAATCACAGTAGTAGCCTGTTTTGCATGCCAGCCCGCCTCGGTAGCGTAGATGGTAGCATGTCTGCCTCACGTTCAAGAGGTCCCGAGTTCGAATCTCGGTGAGGGTGAGTTACCTGGATAAGGCTTTTTCCGGGGTTTTCCCTTATCCTGAAAGATGAATGTCGGGTAACTCTAAGCTCCATGGACCCCGGACTCATTGAGCATCATTTCACCCATTTCATTCATCGTCCGATATGACTAAATGTTGGAGGACTTAAATTACAAAAAAAAAAAAAAAAAAAATTACTGCATGCCGACCGATACTGCACGACTCTCCGCTAGAGAGTAGGCTGTGAATTTTGGAAAGTGCAGGAAAAACTAATGTTATCCAGGACGTCAATACGATTCTCCTATTAGCAACGAGGGTGAAAGTTGTTTTCTGTAAGAGCAAACCAAGTTTTATGTAAATTGTGTTATTTTCTTTTCCATTAAATGATCGCAAAATAAAACATAATGAATCACCAATTGAGTTCAAGACCGGGACAAAAAATAGCTACAAATTAACTCTACAGCAAGACCTTTAAAAGTATTCATCGACATAAGCAAACAAAAACAAAATTAATATAACAAAACCTAAAATTACTAAACTACTAGTAATTCAATAATAATTTTGATAATATTAAAAATTTTAATACACAATTTTGGAATATTTCACTGCAAATGAACCTCCTAACAAAGGCAACTTCTTTCAGTTTACTTTTTTCTTTACTTCAGTTTAATACATATAAACCTATGTAGAAATAGCTGCATTATTAATTTAATTTTCTATTTGAAGGCAACAGCGGTAGTAAATGTTTAAGAACATTCGCCTTTACAACACATTCTCTTTGAACTGAAAATCAAAGAAACTTGAAAGAAATAACTACGGAACAATTCGAAATATTAACCAAGGATATCTTGGAAATGTCTGATGCCACAAAGAGATCTATTTGAAATGTGTCATAAAGAGATCTGTTTTGTTTGGAGCGTGTTTTCTCTATGTTTAACATTTATTTATTTATTATCCAATTTTATTCCTATTTTACCCAAAGGCACATTAGGAATATAATTTACAAATTTATAAATATAGTACAATTTACAAAAACATAACAAATTCAATATCAAGCTGACAAAAAGTAAACATCAAGATAAATCATTTAGCTTAAGAAATATTTTGTTTATGAAAGCCATGAAAATATTGATTAAAGTTTTGTAATTCATCAGAATATGTGTAAGTGGTTTCGAGAAAGTGTAACCTAAGGATTGAAGCAATAATTCAAGTTCGTATGTTTGTTTACCAGTTATGCAACATTGTATAAATTTCGTTCCGATTAAGGTTTTTCTTAGAAAATTCATGGAAACCTTTGTTTCACATTTTTGGAAGACACTCAGATGTCAAGTTTGCTATTTATCCAAAATTTCTTTCTTTAGATAACCAACTCAAACTTTCTTTTTCTACCTCTATCGCTCTCTCTCTCTCTCTCTCTCTCTCTCTCTCTCTCTCTCTCTCTCTCTCTCTCTCTCTCTCTCTCTCTCTCTCTCTCTCTCTCTCTCTCTCTCTCTCTCTCTCTCTCTCTCTCTCTCTCTCTCTCTCACTCTCTCTTTCACACACAAATAGAAGAGGAATGTTCTTCAAAATGCATTTTATTTAGTCTGCATCAAAACACCTATTTCCCTTAAAATCCCCATATCATATTTTTAGTAGAGCATGTACGGAAAAGAAAGTAATAAAACATTTAGGTCTCTTTACATAATATCTCCTTGATTAGAAGTTCTGTACCACTTATATTAATTATTTAACTAAAAACTTATGTTTACTACTGAAGTGTTGAGATGTACTACTCTAACCTAGCACTCATTACTACTTTTGGCATAACACAAAATACAAGGTGTTCACCATATACAGTCTCCAAAACAAAGAAAGAATTATATGAAATTTCAAAGTGAAAATGATTGCGAACCTGCAAAGACGTTATCGGAATTAATTTACTAAGACAACGGTTCAATAGTTTCAAATTCTTGGTTTAGTGTAGTTTAAGCATTATGAAAACCTGTAGAATATTTTCAAAGTTGCAGGGATGGCATGAATGGCAGCAAGTGTTCAAGTAGGCCACTATGCCTTCTAGGGTACACTAAGTCATATCAACTCATCAACCCTCTTGTAATAACAATCGCATTTCAAATTAGAAGTCCAAATGACAATAATAATAATAATAATAATAATAATAATAATAATAATAATAATAATAATAATAATAATAATAATAATAATAATAATAATAATAATAATAATAATAATAATAATAATAATAATAATAATAATAATAATAATAATAATAATAATAATAATAATAATAATAATAATAATAATAATAATAATAATAATAATAATAATAATAATAATAATAATAATAATAATAATATAATAATAATAATAATAATAATAATAATAATAATAATAATAATAATAATAATAATAATAATAATAATAATAATAATAATAATAATAATAATAATAATAATAATAATAATAATAATAATAATAATAATAATAATAATAATAATAATAATAATAATAATAATAATAATAATAATAATAATAATAATAATAATAATAATAATAATAATAATAATAATAATAATAATAATAATAATAATAATAATAATAATAATAATAATAATAATAATAATAATAATAATAATAATAATAATAATAATAATAATAATAATAATAATAATAATAATAATAATAATAATAATAATAATAATAATAATAATAATAATAATAATAATAATAATAATAATAATAATAATAATAATAATAATAATAATAATAATAATAATAATAATAATAATAATAATAATAATAATAATAATAATAATAATAATAATAATAATAATAATAATAATAATAATAATAATAATAATAATAATAATAATAATAATAATAATAATAATAATAATAATAATAATAATAAGTTAGTTAGTTACTAACACTCCCCACATGGCAACCTTGGCCTTCGGGGTAACCTCACCCCACCAAGTGATGACCGGACCCATTTCTCAGGTGGAGGCACCCAGAGGGCGGTGTCCATTACCTCCGATGATAGGGTGATAGTGAAGATGGCGGTGAGGTGAGAGGACCTACAGTTTTTACCGTGGACTCCGAACCACGTTGGGCATAGGGGATACTTCACATGTGCTAGACAGAGGTGAAGGCGTGGATAGGGCCGACTTAAAATCGCCAAACCCAGAGCCGGGAATCGAACTCGGGACCCTTAGAACGGGAGCCGCGAACGAAACCACCGCGCTACCCCGGCGCCCCTAATAATAATAATAATAATAATAATAATAATAATAATAATAATAATAATAATAATAATAATAATAATAATAATAATAATAATAATAATAATAATAATAATAATAATAATAATAATAATAATAATAATAATAATAATAATAATAATAATAATAATAATAATAATAATAATAATAATAATAATAATAATAATAATAATAATAATAATAATAATAATAATAATAATAATAATAATAATAATAATAATAATAATAATAATAATAATAATAATAATAATAATAATAATAATAATAATAATAATAATAATAATAATAATAATAATAATAATAATAATAATAATAATAATAATAATAATAATAATAATAATAATAATAATAATAATAATAATAATAATAATAATAATAATAATAATAATAATAATAATAATAATAATAATAATAATAATAATAATAATAATAATAATAATAATAATAATAATAATAATAATAATAATAATAATAATAATAATAATAATAATAATAATAATAATAATAATAATCATAATAATAATAATCATAATAATAATAATAATAATAATAATAATAATAATAATAATAATAATAATAATAATAATAATAATAATAATAATAATAATAATAATAATAATAATAATAATAATAATAATAATAATAATAATAATAATAATAATAATAATAATAATAATAATAATAATAATAATAATAATAATAATAATAATAATAATAATAATAATAATAATAATAATAATAATAATAATAATAATAATAATAATAATAATAATAATAATAATAATAATAATAATAATAATAATAATAATAATAATAATAATAATAATAATAATAATAATAATAATAATAATAATAATAATAATAATAATAATAATAATAATAATAATAATAATAATAATAATAATAATAATAATAATAATAATAATAATAATAATAATAATAATAATAATAATAATAATAATAATAATAATAGTACCATGTGTTAATTCACATATCTGTCTCTAACCGCTTTCTACAAACTGTAGAACTGTGTGCAATAGTCTTTGTTAATTCAAATAAACTTTCAGTTAACAAGTCCATATTCACTCTAAGTCACGGTCTAAAATGATAGTCAGCATTTGCTTCTGTAATGTTTTTGAAGGCGCAGCAGATTGTATGTCCACCAGTAAGGAAAATCTTTATAAAAAAAAAAACTTCCCATTTGAGAAAAAGTGCAAAAACTAGTATTATAAAACGCTAACCAACATTTGAAAGCATCTCGAAAATAGCTATCTTCAGAAAAAAGTATTGTATGAGACAAATCATGAGCTTTAACAAGTTGCAAATCTTTTTTGTTCGTTTTTGTTTAACTAAACTAGGAAGCAAACTAAATTAACCTCCGAAATAAAACTACTGAAAATCATTCAACTAGCATGCAACCTTGACGTGATTGCTCATTTTAAAATGAAAGAAACTACAGAAAGTAAACCATGTGCTCTTGAAACTATAAATGTAAGATATCCACATGATGGACTCCCCTCTATACAAATGGCTCTCTTTAAAACCAAGAATATGGAGCAGAAGCAGGATAGTCTTTCTATAATCACGATGAAAATTGTTTCAAAGGCTTTGATGGAGAGATTGATTTGCCTGGTCAAATAAGCATTCCAACATAATTTCCTTATCATCCTTATCCAAAGAGCTATTGAGACTATTATTTAGCTGACTGCCATAAAATGGAAAACATTATAAAATATCTCCAAAATTTAATAAACATATATTTTACCAATGGATTCCATCCCACTTTGTAATTTATATAAATAAAGAAGCAGATATGTTGGCCAAGAAGGGTTCCAAAATTGTTCAAATAACAACACAGTTAACCCCAGTGAAACAGGTAAAAGAACTATGAACATTTTCACTATCATTTATGACAAACATCTTCCTTTCTCTGAAAAACGTAATTGAAAGAATCTCCAAAAGAACTTAAAGCAGTTCCAGATGTACCTAGAAAAACACCTGTTGCAATGCCCAGACTAATCACAGCCCATGATTGTCTGAGTGGATATTTGTTCAGGATTGGATTAATAACCTTCCTAGGATATTTTATGTGATAAATCTGATATGGATGAGTTAATGAACATTTATATCCTAATAGTGTAAAAATTCTCAAAAATCACCTACAAATACCGGGAAGCAAGAAGACGAATAACGATTTTATTATCTAATTCTGAGAAATAAATATGCACACAGCATATATTTTTTTCTGCAGTAAGATTTCCTAAATCTTGCTGTTTACCATTTACACCAAATTCATCCAGAACGAAGATGACTTCAGAGACTATTTCCCGAAATTTCATTTGTCAAAATATGGTACTTTCATTTAATTCGTTATAGCCATTGTTGAGAAAACTAAATTTGATATAGATAATATATTTGCAAAATGTAGAAAATTCAATATTTTGAAATGTATGCCAGTTATTACGCATAAACAATTTTGATTTTGCAATATTTCAAGTTTATAGTTCCCATTGTTGTATAAATAAATTTTTATTGCGGAAATTCATTGGTGTAATAGAAATCCTCCGCATGATACAGCTTTGAAAATTCACATCACATGTATATGTTTTTCCAAAATTGAGCTTTGAAAGTGTATTTTAAATTACCTTTTTTGTTCATGTTTAATTATTGTAAAATCACTACCATTTTTACTCTGTAAAATTCGGAATGTTTATTAATCCTAATTGGAGTATTAATAACTAAAGCTTTATTGATCAGTTTCACAAATTAAATAGAGCTCAAAATATGGACGCTATTTAACTCATATGGTGCTCAGTATCTCATTCTATATTGAACGTGAAAGACACTTGATTTTGCTCAGAGGCCTGATTACCTGGTTTGAGGTTATTTTATGTGCCACCGGTTTTACGTCGAGTCCGAAAATCTTCGTCGCCCTCCGCGAGGTTGAACGGTGGATCGTGGCATGCTACCCTGTCACCATAGCAAATGACAAGTCAGTTTCTTTAACGTCCTTTTGAAGTGCTCTACAAATATATTGAAGAAATTAGTAAATACATATTTAAATTTGTCCTGTTTAGAGTACGTATATAAACAGAATTTTTCACAAACGGCAATAAAAGAATCCTGAAGCAGTAGTTTCAGAAGAAATGCTTAATGAAGATTGCTTTTCTGTGAATTGCCAAGTATTGTTAGTTCAAATCCGAAAGCCGTGTCCTGCAGAATGTTAGGAAATTGCCGGTATAAGTATATTTAAGTGTTAATAAATTCCAAGGTAAACAAACACTGCACAAGAGCCAAAAGCGATCAGATAGTACGTTGGTGAACACCTTTAATTATGTATGATCCAACCAACCAATATGTATGCTTAACCAAATTTTTGAAAATATTAAATATAATGGTGACTATGGCTGCATTAATGGATTAAACGAAACAAAGACTATCTGTATGGCCGTGAAATTCGAGTTTTGTGGCAAATAGACAAGAGATTTCAAAAGAGACATTCGCATATTAAGTACTCCATGGCTTTTGCGTAAGTGATGCACACAATATCATCAGAGAAAGTTTTCTAAATTATAAATACAAAACAAATAAATTTAATATAAGTACTGTATAAACATAAACGACATTTGTAGACATGTTCACACTGCAGCCTGAATGCTGCGTTACAAACTGTATCAACACTTGCCAGGTAGTGTTGACTGTAACAATATTGATGCGGATGCAGATAATGTTCTTATTCTGAGAGCTCCTTTTTCAACAAACTAGTGCTGCAAATCCCGAGAACAGTTTAACTTGAGCCAAAAGCTTAAGTCGAAGCTGCGGTTAACTATATTTTGGTACCAATACAAGAATTATATTGCATTTAAAGACTGGTGTAAGATAAGCAGAGTTTCCCTTGTTAATGAAGATGCGACACTGCTTATTTGCATGAAAAATCAAGCCTTATTAAAGTTTTTGTATGTCATAAGAACAATTATTACACATATTTTCTTTTTATGATCAAGCTCTTTGTTTATAAAAGCTGTTAAACATGGACATAATTATTACTACCCTCTATATCGTGTTTGTTGCTCCCTAAAGATTTCCTGACAACTTTAGTGCTCGGCTGCTAAAGATTTATCTTTTAGTACAAACAGCTCGAGAATAAGCTCCTTCAGAGAGCTTATAAGTAAAATGAGATTTATGAGAATATTGTAACTTTGTGGGTTCGTGAAATGAAAAGTCCAATTACACCACTCAAAAATGTTCTTTATTTCCACCGACTTACAATTAAACACCTGCCAATAACACAGAATTACGTAATGCACGCAATTACAATTCACCAGTTTGTCCGTTACCGTTACAATGCACGTACACAGTCTTCTCGTTCGTTCGCTAGCTCGTCAAGCACTGACTGACTGACTGACTTCACTCACTGCAGCCCTTTTTATACTAATATCACCGTCTTCTAGAAGTCTCTGGTTTCCGTGAATCCACGCGAAGGTTCCAGAGGACAGGGGAAGGGGAAAGAAGCGGCCAGCGACAAGTGACATTTCCCCAATCACCCCTCAGTGACTGAGATTAATGGGAGGCGTGGCTCGGCTGCCTCTGGTCCCCTCCCAGCTGTTGCCGGTCGTGCCTTCCGCTAATTTGGTAACAAAATTGCTAACCTGACTCTAAGTTGAAAAACATAGTGAGAACAGTACTGGGCATAAAATTATATATTGTTGAGGATATTATACTTCATCAAAGAATAGGTAAAATCACATCAAAAGGATGGTTTCTGATCACCTAACACAGCAAGCATTATTTGACAACCCAGATGGAGCTCTAAGGGAAAATGAAAACATCAGCTACAAAATTAGAGGTGGTTTGGCCTGGAATAGGATCTGCCCCAATTCTTACTAACAAAGAAGCTTATTATTTATGCATTTATTTATGTGCTACTTTACGAGGGTATCCAAATACTGGTATTAACTGTATGTTTATGATTCCTATGCTACCACAGAATGTAATGAAGAAAAGAAAGCAGTAACTAACAAGCCCTCCAAAAAATCGATGAACCAAACGCGGCCTGACGTAATGATTTAAAATCTCTTTAGGAATGCACAAAACAAAACAAGAGCAGGGTTTGTGACAAGGGGCCAGGGTCGCTCCGTGGACCGGAAATGATGCAATTACAAAATTTGTACATCGCGGTTCGTTGCTCGCTTTCAAAATCTGACGCTGAACAAAATGAACGTGTTTACGTGTGAAGAGCGGTAATCTGGCTCCATGAAATACTCAAGTTGTGGGTGGTGGCGTAGGGGTTAAACAACCCTGTTACACATTTTTAGAGTTTGCAGTTGTGTGTTCAGTGTTAACATATTATAACGAGAGAAACAGTGTATTTTTGGGTGTGGGAGTGAGTATCTCTGTGTTTGGGTCTGTATGCTCACCCGCGCATGCTGTTTGTGTAATCATTAAAACACTCAAGCAATTTTAATAATTCTGTCGCAATTGAAAAGACCAGGTCTTTCCGGCTACAACGAGTAATAAAACACAATCTAAATTTCAAATTAGAAAGATTAAAAGCGAGTAAGAATGCTCTGGTGTTTGAATAGAAACAGATTTAAGCTACAAGTCAAGTGCTTGAAGAGAAGCATTTGACTTTTACTAAAGAATGCCTTAGAATACAAAAATGTTGTTGTTACTCATAGAATATGCATGAAAACTAACACAAACCTGCGGATGTTTCATTCCAAGCAGTATATATGTAGATCATCACAATTTAACAAAAACAAAATGAGAAGCAAATTATTTATACCCCTATCATATGCACGCGATGTTTATCCCATATATTTGAATAAGCAAAAAGAGGTTTCTTTATTTGTCTCCTACCTCTGTTGTAATCACTTTCGACAGTATAAATGCTACATAATTGTAGAAATAATCAAAGTTACTCTTACCAGAAGCTAGCAAACGGATATTTTATTATTGTCACCTGAAAAAAAAATTTGTCATTAGTCGCAGACGCAGATATTATAGATACACTTTCCGTTGGCCTGAAAGGGAGGAATGACCAACTTCACCTCCTCTTCCCCATATATACGTTAAGGGTGAATGTTATGTCTACTTTGCATGCTATCAAATAGGGACGGAATCAAAGAGAATTTAAAAGGTTTAAAGTTTCATCTGCTGTAATTACCTAACAAACTACTGGACCATTCCAAATGATTATAATGAATTTATTATTGTTATAATAATTGCTGTTTTAATAATAGTTATATAAATATTAATTATTATTTTTCAACGCCAGAAGATAACTACATGCTACGAGGGGCACTTACCTATATTTTGAGTCTTGACAGCCCTCCTATGCAAAATTTTGCGGAATACTTTTGGGAGATATAAAGGAAGTCAGACATTCTGCCAATGTTTGGTTTCTATGCTCGTGACATATTTATCATGACATATTTCATATATTATTACAAAATACCTAGTGTAATGAATGGTAAATGAGATATCCACCTTAGAAACCGTCTATAGTTTTATAGTATAATTTCATAAAGAAAGGCAGGAGGTAAATGGAATGTCATTTGAGAATAAAATGCTATGAAAAAATAAGTTGTTTAAATCTTCAGGTTTTCTCTTTGATAATAGCAATATTTGCAGCAAAACATTTCTAAAACCTGAAATGCAGTATTAAGTTGATATGTCATTTTGCACAATTTTCAGAAATTGGTCCCCTTAACATGACAGTCGTTCAAATGTCCTAGGCAGTGTTGTTAATGAGACGAAATGTACTGCTACTATAACAAAGACTTACTGCGTATTATAAGGTTTATTGCATTTATTGCATAGGGCACTAACAGAAGCGATGACAGCTGATACCGGGAAAGGACCGACTTTCCAACTTCGCCATCGATACATACGTTTTGTAGAGGAGAACTGCATCTACAATCTATGTCACAGATCTGTGAAAACAGAAGTGAGCCACTACACACGCAAACAAAAGGTTTACTTAAGCCAAACGTAAATTTACTTTTTATGTACACATATTGTGTTTAATTAATACCTATCAAATTGCTTTATTTCCTATTATTCAGCTTTTCGATTTTTAGCCGAGTTTAAGCAGTATTCGCCCTAACTGCCTTAGTTAATTTTTTGAAGAGAGCTAAATGTTTTCATACGTTTCGGGTAAGAGAGTTTACAATTCCATTTACAAGATATTTCAGCTCAAAACAGCATTGGTAGTAGTGGCAATAATTCTGCCTCAAAATCACGCACTCTTAATAGAAAGAGAGCGGATATTAAGGTATGTTTCATATAACCTTGCCCCGCTGAGATATATCCCTCTGCGTTTTACTGCATTCCCCTTTACTCTAATTGGCTAATGCTTTCGGCGCATAGGCGGTGCAATATACCACAAATCCAGTTCAAAGCAAGGTCAGCAATAAATATCATATAAACAAATATGTCACCAATACTAATAAACGCACTGCTATCGTCATTCATCCCCAGAGGCAGGTTTGAAGCAAAGGATTCTCCTCTTAATTTCTTTTTAGAATTAACATGCATTACTGATAAATAAACTCTGTTGTACAATATGTTTAATTCATACGGCTATGAAAATACATATTTGATAATGAGAGGTGATTATATCACGTGAGCGTTAAGACATAAGGGGCAAGCTTATGTGAAACAAGGATTAATGCTGTAACAGTGAACGCAATTTGGAAAATGCTTGATTAAAGCTTATAAAAATTCTAATATGTCACATTTACATATCTTTAAGGACCCATTCTTCAGCAAAATATTCTTAAAAGGTCTATTATTTGGTCTACTTGATGTTAAAAGCGATAATCATTTGTAGAAATACTCCTCAAATATATTACATTTTATTATATATGAGAACAGAGGATTATATTAGACTTAAGCGTTAGCCAAATTTTTTATGGGCGGTCACTATATGGGTTTTGAAACTCCGTTCCCTTTTCATGGCAAACAGAGGAAACATTAAAAATAAATAATAGTAGTACTGTTCAAATTATTCTCTTATTTTGCTCAAAAGTATATTAGGAATATAGTTTATAAATTATGAAATGAATATAATAAAATTACAAAACATAACAAAATACAATATCAAGTTGGCAAAAAGTAAACATTAAGATGAATCCTTTAGCTGAAGATGTATTTCGTTCAAGAGAGTCATGTTGTATTTATAAATTTTGTAATTCATCAAAATATGTGTAAGTGGTTTTGAAAAAGTGTAATCTAGGAATTAAAGTAATAATTGAAGATCATATCTTTCAAAACAGAAAAAGGGGCAATCAAATAAGATGTGAGGGAGATCTTGAAGGTGATTTCCATAAATACATCCAAGGTGGATTTGATTTTGAATCGAAATAAGTAAGCTGATTATATATATCAAGCCACGATATTTTTATCGTTTTTTGTGTAATTTACGTCATCCAGCGTTAGAACAATCATATCGGACGATGAATGAAATGGGTGAAGTGATGCTCAAATGAGTCTGGGGTTCATGGAGCTTAGAGTTACCCGACATTAGTCCATCAGGATAAGGGAAAGACCCGGAAAATAGTTTATCCGATGTGGAGCGATTCTCCATTCGCAGCAGATAGGATGCACGTTGACTGTTTCCAAGATCCAGTTCGGGAAGCCAGATGTAACAGGGTTACTTCGCTGTAGTTTGAATTGTTTCTTGATGATTGAGTTTGATTAAATAAGGGTCATGAGATCTCTGTTTTCAGGTGTAGTTTCTAGTGACATAAATAAAATGTTATATAAGTCCGATTTCGTAATATATAATTTAATTGTATAATCTGGATTACATTTTACTCGAACGTTCTTTCTTAATCATGGTTACCTCCAACACATCGATAAAACCTTATTTTCAAGTTAGTATATCATTTCTGTTAATTACTTAAAATTCCTCACTTCTGCAGGTTCACTCATCACTATCAAGAATACCGAATATATCTTTCTGAAATTTATTTATTTTCCGTTACTATCTTTAGTCCTCTATTAATTTTGTGACTGGCCGATTTACTGCTCCGTCATCACATTACGTAAAACAATTATTACTACGACCAATCACAAAATTACACATATTGTTTATATTGTCATTACATTGCCCACTAACAGTCAGATCAGTAAACAATAATTTCCAACTGGATATTCATATAGAAAGTTCAAACTAAAACATATCGTTACACCGGGTAACTCACCCTAACCGAGATTCGAACTCCGGACCTCTTGAACGTGAGGCAGACACCTAAGCTATCGAGGCGGGCAATGTTTATACCGTGATGATGATAATGATTAAGATATTTTGTTTATAATACCACGTGTTTGACAATTACGTGGCAAATAAAACGTGACTTCAATATTCTGGGAATATTCCACGAAGACTTCATTGTGAAAGACATTTCTATGATTGTGTATAACTAGCAAACCAAAGTTATAGACAAAACAAATTGAATTGAAATATAAAATGCTTAAAACACACATTTTATATCCAATAATTTGCTCTATGACGTCAGACATTTTCGAGATTCTGCTGGCAATCGTACGATTGAATAGTGCACTACTTCAATTTTTTAAACTGTTATTGTTATTCAGTGACTTCTCCCGTTTGTCTTAGAAAGTATACTAAATATTTCAGTATCGATTAGGTTTTCAGGTATTCTTCTTTCACCTACAGTGAAATATGTACTAAAACCGTTGCTGCAAAGATTTCTTTAATTTAATTCAAGTAGATAGAAAAATTTATGTTTCAAAGAATGCTTGCAGAAAAAGGGCAGAGGAAAACACGTAAACGTCAGATTTTGATCAAGAGTAGATTTTGATTAATCATAAGTAGCTTCCATTTTTTCTGTTACTATTCAAGTGTTTGTTTTAATGTCCTAGATATTATCAGCATTTATCGTGACAGAGTATCCTTGTGGGATACTAATGGATTGCCTGATGAGTTTCGATTCATCCCTCTAATCACTAATTTCAGTGAGTTGTAAATGAATAGCTTCTAATGGTTGTAGTAATTTTAATTATCCCCTATCGTCCATTAGTAACGTTCTATCAATATGTATAAAAACTATACATTTCTATACATCCGAGTTCAAACAATGAATTGTAAGTGCAATACTTCATACAAAATTTATTTTCTATCTAATTCATGTAAATCAAGATAATCACTAATAGAAATACTTTCATTATACTCTCCTTGTATGTACAAAAACGGTAAAGGAATATCAGACCTTCTAATATCGGTTCACTACACAATGTTTTTGATTTCCAAATTTCTTCGCCAGAAATAACACGAACGAATTAATAAATGTTTGAAATTTCAAACCACTGCACAATTAGTCTATTTTTCCTCACTGGTATGTAAACAAATATAGATATCATATAGTGAGTAGAGGAAGTATTTAGATTCCTTCCAAAAAATTTGATACCACGTTTTGGCAGCAACCACGTATTAAGACTGTATGAATCTCCCTAATAAATATCAACTACTTGCCGTATATAGAGATAGTAACGTGTATATATATATAGTGACTTTGTGGGTTCGTGAAATTAAAAGTCCAATTGCACAACTCAAAATGTTCTTTATTTCCACCGAATAACAGTCGGAACACTTGCCGATTACACAGAATTACGTAATGCATACAATTATAATTCACCAGTTCGTCTGTCACAATTTCCACTGAACGGTCACAGTTCGTACAACTCTTCTGATGCACGTACACAGTCTTCCGGTCCGATAAATCACTCGGCACTCCTCGCGCTGCTCGCCAAGAACTGAACTGAACTCCAGCCCGACGCGTTGCTTATATAGGAACAACTGGCCAATCTAGAAGGTTCCGGATTAGATGAAATACCCTGTATGTTCGAGAACTCAGGGGAAGGGGAAAGAGATGGCACAGTAGCCCGCAATCCCTCTCCTAATCATCCCTTCAGTTAGTGACAGCAGACAAATGGGTAGGCGTGGTAGAATGCTTCTGTCTGATCCTCCTGCCGGCCAGTTCTATAGGGAGTTCCGAAGTTCGGGTGACTTCCTCAATCCAAATATAAAGTTCTATTCTTGACTCTATTCTTCGTGTGCACGCGTATGTATGTCTATTAACAGAATAACTCAAAACTCATTTTCAGTTAAATTCCAAACTTAGTATTTAAATTTAGTGTCTTTAAAGAATGAGACATAAGAGCTTTTAAGCATTTTTCTCTGCTCCAAACCAACCTATGTGCAAAATGTTTAATAAACCTGAGATTTCTCTTAATATCCAAATACTTCGAAAAACACACAGTTGCATGCATGCATTAACTGTCTTATAAATTGTACTCGGAACCGCTCTTGAATGCCTGTATCAACTTGCTTTATCTCCCCTCCTTGCATTCCATATGTTACGCGTGGTAACAATCTTGCCCTATTTCCGATGCACTCAAACTCTCCTGTACTATCAATTAACAGGGTCGAATGTGGGGAAGGATAACTTCATATCTAAAATATCCTGTGACTTCGTTTCATTCATTTTAACTTTCCAATGCTGAATAATTAAGAGAGTCGGTAGGAGCCTCGGTGCTGCATGGCAGGGGAAAGTAATGCTCCTGTGAACCTCCATTACAGGCTACCCAGTGAGATGGGCAAGTCTGCTTTAAATAGATGCCGCCGCCCTACTGTGATTGTTTTATCGGCCACATCCTCTCTCCTGTCACTTACCTGATCCATCTTGGGACGCCCTGTAAGGAACAGAAGCACACGAGATCTGTTTAAACGCAGAATGCTGAGTGCCTTTTCATGCGTCATATTTATTCATTCTTCTTTCTACTGAGTCTTCATTGTACCCTTCCGCAACAGAAGAAAATCGCCATAAATTTAAACACTCTTATTTTGCAACGTATTTTTGGATTTATTTGGTTCATGCACCCTAGCACTACAACTCTTCTAACATACAAATGCTTTACTTAATCTATTTTTCAACCCCTTGGCAAAGATTGTTGAAATATTGAATCACAGCTTATTGCTTAACTTGCAGTTTATTAAATAGAACAGCTCTAAAATGCTCTGAGATTCAGTTGGTTCTACACAGCTTTTAAATATATCGATAAGTACAGCATTATTTAAGAGTGCTCTTCTCCAGAATTAACTGTTTGATTAATCCTATAGTTGGTTCAACTAAATATTAATTGAAATTGAAATTTCCTTCTTTTTCATTCTTCCTTTTCAAATTCGCATACTCTTTAGTAATATGCAATTTCATTCTTAAAACTTTTAATAGAACAATGGTGATTCTATTCAGTTTTACTTCAAAAATAAACTATGCATCTAATGAAAGAACCGTGGAGTTGTTATAAGAATGTATTTTTATTGGTGTCATATACTTGGCACCTCTCCAACATCTTTAGAGTGAAAGACGTTCATAGGAACATGAGCCTAAAATAATTTATTCCTGACTTGCCCGAAAAAATTAAAGACAACTAAAATTTTAGTTGATTGATGGAAATTTAATCATTTCATCACACTAGCCCCATAGTTCTCTACCAGATAATACAAATCAAATGAAGAATTTAATGTCATGACGGCAAGTTGACCATGGTAGCTCAATGGATTGGAGCGATTGGATGGAAACCAGGAGATCCATGGTTCAAATCGCGGCCATGGCATTGAATATTTCATGTTGACTCTATCTAACAACTAAAATTATTAGTAGTCCTGCTTCGATACATTCCTTAATCCTGAATTACATATGTCGCAGTCTGTTGGATATTCCTGGTTTTTTTCTCGTTTGTTCAAAACCATTTATGAGTATATTATGAAAATTTAAGTACTTTGCGAGTTCATTATCAATGAACAATTTGCATAATAATGAATTCATGAATACAATGCATAATTCCGTAAAATACAGAACAGAACGTTAGTTTTTACTCAAGAGCCAATACATGTCATGTGACTGACTTTTTGTGTCTATATCACGAAGAACTCCTGCATAGCGATGGCTTTGTACCTCTCTGGTCTCCGAAATTCCGAAATACTCCATCTCAAATTGATGCATGTTCGTGAGCAAAGTAACTGCCTGTCGGGTAATTTTTAATATAAAGCTCACGTGCCAGTGATGTATTCCCATTTGCAAGTCCATAAATACGTCTATATCGGTATGATCATTCACAGCATCCTACTTATCCGTTTGTGCTCTATAACAGATAACAAAAACAATAAGTTACTGTTGATGTCATGAAAGCGCAAGTTCTTTAATACAGCTCTAACAAACTATTTTCAGATCAATTAATTTCTTAATATTTTGATTTTGGGAAAGTGTCCTCGAACGTTTGACACCAAAAACCAATTTTGAATATCACTTACGGCCAAAATAGATTATGATAATTTTACCAAGGTTGAAATTGACAAATACTCAAACATAACCACGGTGCCACGTCGTACTCGTGCCTTATCTCCTGGAGGTTTGTTCTCTGTTGCTGGCCGATGTCTCACTGTCCCACACTTTTCTCTGGTTTAAAAGTTGGCTCTGGAGAGAAAGGTAGGTGACAATATACTACCACCATCTCCAATGATGGAAACTTTAAAGCAGTGTTCTCCTTTGGCTTCCTTTGAAGTATTGTACTGGGAGGGTGCTGACTTGTTTCATTATAGCTTTCGTAAATTGCATTCAGGATTTCTCGGGTTGGATCTCCGGTGACCGACCAATTTAACCAAAGACTTCATTCGGAGGCATCGGCGAATTAGCAAATGTGTTGCTACTGCATGGTGGAATGTGCGCTGTGCAGCCTCCATTCTCGATGCATGAGTACCTGTGTCGAACCCCAAGATGGAGTTATACTTAGATATTACCCCAGACATTTAGTAAGATATTTCACATGGGAGGTGCTGTTATCTATTTATACCGTATGTGTGTATTTTGGTGGAAGAGCGAAAACGGAGTATAATTTATTTAATGTAATATATTCAGGGACCTTTTACTCCACCAATTCGAAACCTTTTGCTGACCCATACAGTATTCTGGAACCCTTATTTCATCAGCTAAAGCCTGACTTTGCTTATTACATAAACTGCTATTTACTTTAGCAGTTGTATTGTATATTTTATTAATACTGGACTTTGTCTCCAAATCGTGCTTTGTAACAAAATGTATAAAATACATCAGACTTTTGAAGGGTGCTATATACAGGATACATATTGAATTGCTTTGTTACTGTGCTCATGTTTCTGAGCCGACAATATGAAAACTGAGACCACACGCGTTATAACGTTACAAATATTACACCAAGCTTCAGGTAACGGAAACACGCCCTTCAATAAAAGCGTGTATTTGGTAGAACAATGTTTGTATTTCATTTTGCCAAAAGCGAAAGATGACATAAAATAACCAATCACATAATATACCTTCATCTTTATTTGAGATCTACCTACATGTTTCTCGATTCTGCTTCGCGATGAGTTAACATACGCCCCCTGAAGATATTCCAGTAATATGAAATACAGTAAAGCGACACATCTACACTAAAGATAGATATGTTGTTACTGACATCACTTTTTCCAGCCTTAAACCATCCAAAAACTATTCCTGAAAACTTTTCATTTCCTATCTACTTCATCTTAAATGAGATAAAAGTTCACAAAACAAGCGTTATAGATACAAAGACAATAGCGATGGTGACATTTTTGTCTGAAAGTCTGAAATGACTTATTCCTCAATGCGGTAATTTAGAATAAATTTGTTATTTTAAAGAAATCTATATTTGTGCTGAAGTACGTTATCCATAACTTAACGCTTACTAATATACCGAATTATACAAAACTATTTCTTTATAAACAGGATCTCTAAGGATCTTCCAAAATAATTCTAATATATTTGTTTGCCACTTAAATATTGCAGTTCTATGATATTTTAATAAAACTCGTAAACCTGGATTAGAATACCAACAATTTTAAAGGAGTTTATATGTAAGCAGTAATATTTCTCTTTAAAAGCGTCGCATCGTATCCTTGAAACATGATGCACTTAAATGCCAATTTTTCTTTAAAGTAATTTTTGATGGGGGGAATCAATTACATGTATTTCCAGTGAAATATAGATACTTAATTTTCGGATAGAATACAATATTCCTATCTACTAGGTGATAAAAATAAAAACTGGTCACTGAAACGCCATACCCTTTGCATGCAGTCTCTGAAACAACTCAAAATCACAGTGCTAAAGAGCACGTCATATTCATATGATTTGCGCCACTTATCTGTATTTTATTCTTACAAAAACGTCTTCTATCTGTTCTTTTCACATTCTCCACTTGTATTACAGTAAGTAGAGGAAGTCTTGTACTCCACCTATAAAGAGATCAATTAACAAATTTAGTATTTAAATTAATTTTTTAAGGATTCGATCCGAAGAATTAGGAGACAATCCCTAAACCCACACTAACAATCTCATCGTGGAACGTTTTCAAACATTTTGTTTTTCCCAAAAAAGGCTCAGAGGATTTTAATTATCTTACCATAAGTTGAAGATTGGGTATCTCTATGGAAAAAAGAATGTGTACCCTGAATTTTCTCGGAATAGTCTATGAAATATTCTTTATTTGAATAACTGTCTGCATAACTAATAATAAATAACATTAAAACACTAAATTGTAATCCAATTTTAACAAATGTTTGCTCTTTGAAGGATACCGACCATATCGTAGTACACTTTCATTAATTCTAAACTTTGTACATGCTCATACTTTCTCGGCCGGCGTTAATCCAATAGAATGTATTTTCCGGGCTTGTGGGCCGTGGTCCAGAGGATGAAATTCTCCTGACGTTTCGTTCATATCTCCGAAAAGCATCTTCAGAGGATTCTAGCTGGGTACTTGCTTGCAATGTTTATTTTTGCTAAATAAATATATTTTCCCAAACCATTAAATCTATCAGACTATTTAATTGGTTTAGTAAATTAACTTCTGGATTTATTTCATCGCGTAATGAATTTTGAAATACCGGCAGTCGTTTCTGTTTTTAAATATGTTTCTTTTTCAGATTTTGGTAGTACTAGCAAAAACACAGTGATATCTAGCTAATGTAACGTTGACGACGAGACTGTTTAAGACTCTGGCTAAGGCTGGATAGCAACGAGTAAACAAGTTTTCAATAAAGCTACAGAATTATCTATTTGTATCGAATCGCATTGCCAGTTTTGTATAATTCAAGTATAATAGTGCGTGGTGGACAATATTTCATCGTTTTTGTGCATTTGACTGTGTTATTCACGCAAATTATTGTTATTTTGTGCAAATGACCTTTGTTGGCTCAGTGCCGTATTTTTAATGAATCTAAGTGAAACTTTAGGATTCCCTATTAATTAAAATATCGTGTGAAGTGTGATTGGTGTGCCCGTGTGCAGGAAGGGCCAGCGTGCACGCATACATACCTACAGTAGGATATTGTATTGGGCCAAATTATTGGACGATATTATTGCCAGTTTTGTGCTCTCTTTCGTACATCACGTCCTCATGTAACATGTAACAACCTTTCCTTCAGACGATGATGTTCCCACGGCAGCTCTGTGCTATTACGTTAACGGTGGTAACAGCAGCTGTTTCATGGATCAGGCACTTATAGTTGATCCAAAGTTTCTCCTGCATCCTGATCATGTAACCATTCTTCAACTGGAGATGGTAACCCGGTTACAGTATGTTCAGTTTGCTGAGCAACATATCCCTCAACTCCTTGCAGCGGGCTCTGAGGGTAACAACTCCCAAGTTGCAGCAGAAGATTTTCATAAAATGGTTCTGCACCGTGCTCGTATGGAGGTCATTAATACCTACCTCACCAAGCACGAACATTCAACAACATCTGAATGGCAACAGGTCCCCACAAAGAGGAGAGACCAACCACCTCAATGCAACAACATCACTGAGCACACACCTACGTCAAATAAATTCTCTCCCCTTGCAACAGCAGCCTCCTCCTCAATCGTAGAAGCACCTCCTAGCACCGCTCCAGTTAAACGTCCCCACAGTGCTACAAAGATCTTGCCCACTTCAGTGACAAACTCTAACTCTGCTCCATCAGACACCCCTATCCCCAGGGTGGCGAAACCCCCTCCCATGTTCCTTCGTCAGCCAGAAGACGTCAGAAAACTGCACACCTTCGCTGGGTACGACAAAACTATTACCCTCCGTAAAATGCGCAACACAGTTGCCATCATACCTGAAGATCCCACAGCACATCGTGAAGTCCGTCGCTGGTTAAAAGATAATCAAATCCCGTTAATCGCTACTCTCCTGTCTGAAGAAAAGCGGCGTCAGGTAACCATCAACGATCTTCCTCAATATATTACTGAGGATGAGGTCAAAGACAAATTCCTTGGTCGAGGACTTCACATAATCAGTGTCAACCAGCTCCGCACTATCCGCGGACCCACCCCAGGCTCACTTCCACACTTCAGATTAGCTGTAGAGAAATCCAGCGAGGCCGAAAACATCTACAAGGTAAACAGGATGTTCTCTGCTGCCGTTACCGTCGAGGCATACAAACCGACTTTCCGACCTCAGCAGTGTTTAAACTTTCAGCAGTTTTTTCATGGGGTGGAAGCATGCAGACTACCATCTACTTGTTCTCACTGTGAGCAAACAGGCCATCTTCGTAATGCTTGTAGCAAGCTCACCATTACTAAACCCAGCTGTGCTAACTGCGGAGCTGAACACTCATGTCGATACGCCAAATGCCCTGTTTGACAGGAAGCACGATATGAACTGGAAAGCACCAAGAAGGGAGCCCGAAGGATTCCAGTTCATGCTCCTCCCCGTGTACCCAACCCCCATGGGCTACCTAAGGAGGCTTTCTACGGTGCTCGTTTCCCAGGTCTCCCAGCTAGATCCCCAGTACAATTGCCATCCTACGCAGCAGCCATCAGGAACGCTTCTGTGTCACCCCCTACCCAACCGCAAGAATGTCAGCTCTCTTCTACTCACCGTACAGTACCTCCACCAGTCTCCTCTCTTGTTTCTACACCTCCCAGTTCTCCTCAACCACAATTATCAAACACTATTCAACATCGCCTCAAACAGGCCATGCCTAAACAGTTCCCACCAAGAAGGTCGGCATCCTCTAAACCTGCCACTTCACCTAAATTGTCATCTACTAACGATCATTCAAATCGACAGAGGATTGCGGACATTGCAGGCTTCAGCGAGGTAACCGATCGCATTCCTCCGCACTTGCAGATTAAATTTTCAGCTGCTCTGATGGTGGCTCTGCTCACAAGATCTCCACAAACGTCACCAGAAATGGTACTTATTCAAACAGTTTTCACCTTCTGCATTTCCAATGGCTACTAGACACCAACGATACACAACATTTCCCTGACTCAATATCTGCTTCTGGAATGCCAATGGTCTCCTCAGACAATTGATGGAAGCTTCAAACTTTATGTCCATGCAGAAGGTGAATATTATAATGGTGCCGAAAACCCATTTATCACCTCATTTAAAATGTGGCATCCCAGGAATGTGTTTCTATTGCACTGATCGATGTATGGATGGATAATTGGGTTTAAGGGCGCACAACTACAAGGTCATCAGCGCCCTAGCACTGATCGAGCCGACGGCAGAGGAGATACTGTCATATACATTGACCGTGCCATTCAACACCATGAAATATTTATCTCCGCAACCAATAAGCTGAAGATCACTGGCATCCAAGTCGACACCAGCAATGGTCCCCTGCACTTATACTCAGTATACGCGCCACCGAATCGCCCTCTATTTCCTTCTGAATTGGATCATCTCTTCAGCTCCCCAGTTGCCACGATTGCTGCGGAAGACTTCAATGCCAAGCACTACAACTGGAACTCCTCCATTACCAACCACCGTGGGCGCACACTCCACAACTTCGTAGCGTCTAGGGCTATCTCCGCTAGGGCTCCAAACCAACCTACAATTCACTATGGAGAGAGGAGAGCACCTGACTGGCTTGATCTCGCCCTGGTCCGCAATGTGCCACAGCACCTTACCCTCTTCACAGTTCCTACTCTATCTTCATATCATTACCCCATCCTCCTATCCTTCCCTGGTAAGCCCAAATACAAAGCTGCTCGAGGATTCCCACTCCCACGAAAGACCAATTGGGAGGAGTTTTCGATACGATTGAAACAAATCCAGCCCCCGCAGCAGCCATGTCAAACTCTAGTAGAGATAGACACTAAGGTTGATCTGCTCACCTCCCAACTGACTACTGCTATCATGAGTTCCTCCCCAAAATCAAAACCTAGCGGATTGAATATCGGTCCTTTACCTCAGGCTATCCGTGAGACGATTAAACGAAAGAACACGATGCGACGACGCTTTTTACATAGTCGCTGCCCAGCAGATCGTCATGACTTTCGCCGACTTCAGGAGTTGGTCAAACTTCAACTCCAGGAATTTCGCAACGAGTGCTGGGAAAATAAGATCTCCTCTCTTCGTGTAGAGGACAACTCCTTTTGGACAACTCCTAATCCTTACTTCAGATCCCTCGCAAAGATCTACCGCTGCACCACAGACAGGCAGTCGCCCAGTCTGCAAGGGAAAAAAGCTGAACTACATGCAACCTTACTGGAAATGACCTTTACGGCTACTGATACGTCGGATGTAGATCATATCCACGCAGTCACTCAGGAAGTTCAGGCGTACCTTTCCCAAACCCCTGATGATCTAATAGGAAGTAGTTCGTTTCAACACTACTCCTAGATATCACCAGAGCATTCGACAGCGTATAGCACGAAGGCTTACTCTCCCGTCTCATCACCTACCAAACCCCTTCTTACTTAATACATCTCATTCACTCCTACCTCACTGTCAGAACCTTTGCTGTCTGTCACGACGGAATCTTATCCTCTTATCCTCATCCTCATCCCATCCCATCCCCAAGGCACCCACTCTCTTCCTTCTATACATCAACACCCTACCATCCCTGCCACGCTGCTCGCTGTATCTCTTTGCTGACAATACAGCTGACACCTCCACATATCAGAGCTCAACCTGTGTACTCGCAGGATTCAGCAATATGCTGACCTCCTTACCACCTGGTTCGAACGTTGGCGCCTACGCGTCTACCCACAGATGAGCCAGGCCATCACCTTCTCTCGAAGACGAATAGCGTATCTTCCTCCAATTCGTCTAGCTGTTGAGGACGTCCATTGGAAAACTCACGTTAAGTATCTTGGTGTTCTACTCGACATCAAATTGACGTGGAGAGACCACATCGCATATGTGGCTAATAAAGATACCAAAAGAATGGGTATGCTATACCCTCTCTATAACCGACGTTCAGTCATGTCGTTGCCTACAAAACTGCTCCTGTACTGCAAGTACAACAGATGGCTTATATATAACTTCAAACTCATCTTCTGTCGCATGTTATCCTTCCTTAGAAAACACTCCACTGCCAGTAGAGGGCTTAGCCCTGATCTGGCTTGAGACCGAAGGTCTGGCATTCAAATCTTCAATGTCCAGTCGCGCGCGCGCGTGTGTGTGTGTGTGTGTGTGTGTGTGTGTGTGAGTGTGTGTGTGAGTGTGTGTGTGTGTGTGTGTGTGTGTGTGTGTGTGTGTGTGTGTGTGTGTGTGTGTGTGTGTGTGTGTGTGTGTGTGTGTGTGTGTGTGTGTGTGTGTGTGGCTGAGGCTGTGAAAAAACGTTCTCACAAAATCACGATCCTGATCAATTTGTAAGAAAAGTTTCTTCATTTCTTATAAGATAAGTGAAGATCTAAGATAACAAATGTTGCATGTGTATTTGTTTACAGCTTCATATTTTACGTATTTATGTGATCCTGTGTTTGCCTATTCTCTCTCTTCTTCTAGTTCCTCTTCCACTTCATTTCTTAATTTCCTGTCAATTATTCTTGTGTAAAAGAACTCATGAGAGATGAAATTCCGGCACACCGGCACGCTGATATAATCTTAGCAATTAACCGTTGTTAAGGTTGTTCTCAGTAGACAACAGCGAGCCTCCGATTACAGAGGTCGCGGATTCAAAGTTAAAAGGAAGGCTAAGAATTCTGTAGTTGTAAACTTCCTTAACGTAATCCTTAAAAATCCTCAGATCCTTAAAATCCTTAATGCTGTCATCTTCAGAAGGGAAGTAAAGCAGATATCCTGTGGTAGATGGACATTACGTAAACGTTAAGCCTAATAAAGAGCTCTGAACAAATTTAAACTGTCTTTCATGCTGAATTTAGAATTGTATGCTGAAAAACACAGCAATTGAGCAGCGTCTATAATTAAAAATGCAGCTTACGTCGCTAAATTCCTATATAAAGAGCAAAAGCGATAGTCAAGTGTTTGAAAACCAAGTCGTTGTGTGATGCTTTAGAAATTCATGCTCTTTGCATGATCACTTTACTACTTGAAAAAAAAATCTTGTGGATTACTTAAACGTTAGTTTCTCTACTTATTGTGTTGTTCGTCCAGATTATGGAAATATTTTATTATTATGTGCTTGCAGATAATATGGCTAAACGATAAGCTAAGCGATTAGTCAAATGTTCCTGAAAGTTGACCATTATGTGATGGCTTTAAATTCCATTGTTATGCATTGTCGGAATACAATCAAGAAACGAAATAAGAGAAGCAAATTAAGTCTATAGGGAAGATCTTCACAATCGTGGAGATTGTACATTCCACATATGTAAGTGTATTTATGTTAAATTTTTCTCCTCTTACGGTTTAGCAGTTATACAAAAGTCATCCAGAACTTTAGAGGCTACTCTCAGAATATTCAAGATATACATGTATCATGAAAATATCTTAAAATGCGTGGTATTTTAATTAAGCTTCTTACAGCCAGTTTTGAGAAAATCATCGTTTCTGTAGCATTTTTTCTCAGAGGGATAATTTGGAGTGGAGGGATTTTCTTGGTAACCTACTTGTCGTATTCAAGACGCTGAACTTAAATGGGAAGTTTAATATTTAAATAACAATTATTTTTAGTGTTAGGCTGTTCACAAACATAACTGGTGTTCTTCCAGTTTTATGAGTATCATTCAGAGAGACTCAAAGGTGTGAAACATTTCTCTACTGTATACGTGGGAGGTAAAGTTAGAACGCAACAATCATTGAAAAATATTAGAAATTGCATAACGAAAGAAAAAATATATTTTAATAATTTGTGTGCTTTAACGAGATGGAACTAATAAATGTTGGAAGTTTTTATCCAGATAGCGCCGTGGCCGAATGGTTAGGCTTTTCCTCTCTCTCCGAGTGTTAGATCCCAAAGTACATATCGGATTGTAGTGGACTGAGTACCAAGTTTTCTCAGATTTTCTCAGTTTCCCCAACATTCATTACGGCAATTATTCCATTATCTTTCCTTTCATCCACTTCCCCTTCATTTCGTATATGTACTTCCTCACTCTCGTACCAGCCTACGAGGCAGTGACCCGTTCATGGTTCTTCACTCTCTAATACGACATTCGCTGATCCTCTGTAAGCCCATGATAAACACAAGCAGCTCCGGTGTAAGCACGATTTAACAAATATAGAACATTTCTTCCGAATGAATAAATGTTCAAGAAATTCACTTTTATCGCGATATAAATGTTTAAAACACCTTATATTTTAATTGAAATTGTTTGAGCTATTTTAGCAATGAAATATTTGGGTGAGATAAAGTAATTGCAATAGTAGAGAAAGTAAAAAGGCACGTTTATAACATTCTGACCAGTCACAGCACTAACATAATTCTGAATGTAAACGATAACGTCTGGAATGGACTGCTAACCGTTGCATGTTAGAAGTCTTTGATCCGCCCTGCACCTACTGGTTGTACAATCGCCTTGAGGTGCGCTACACGTCTGTCAGACACACCGACCTTACCCTTCCTCGTTTATCCCGATAATAATTCCATTACACCTGCAGACAATATTACTCTTGTGTGGAAGTGAGAAAGTAAGCGGCAAAACCGACGAACGCCATGCCGGCCCTTCACTCGTGCACGGGTACTTTAAGGTAGCGGTGACTGGATATTACAATCCATCAGTTGCATCATACATAATTTTATTTATCCAGATTTATTGAACACTATTTTACACAGTGGTATATTAGGGTTAGAGTTGATACATAAAAATATACAATTTTAACAAAAATATTTTAAATACTAGAAGGAAGAAAATATGTTTTAATCTGATGCATATTAATTTAAACTATTTCAGACGTTTAAACACTGAGTTTATAAACATCATGAAGTACTTATACTGTTTTAACTTCATTAGCAAAGATGTGAGCGGAGCAGAAAATTCATTTCCTAGAGAGTCCAGCTTGAATGTTAATTATAAATAATTATTAATAATTAATAATTAATAGTTAATAATTAATTATTATATTAATAATATAATATTAATTATATTATTCATCATACATAATTAACTTAATATCTACATATTGTACAGTCATTAGTAAGGGGAGGATTTCTATTACCTAAAAAATTGAAAATGTGTATGCATTTATGAACTAAAAGTAGCTTGATTATGACCTAAAAGGACAAAAATATAACCGTTCTAATTTAATGAATTTATTAATCATATTTTATTAGTTGGCAATTAAATTTTAATTCACAATTAATAATTTTTCATGCATAAATATTTCAGAAAAAAGTAGTATCTACTTCTTAATTCCGCACTTTATGGAATCTAAGTTTTTAACGTCCTAAATTATAGAAAAAATATTACTGTAACTTAAGAAAAGAATAATTAAAAGAAATAAAATCTTCAATCATTAAAGTTTTCATGAGCAGCAAAATTACATTAGATGACAATGTCTGGAAGTCTCTCCTATGGTCAGAGAGAACTTTTTTTTTAGTAATTTACGTCCTCCAACGTTAAGTCATATCGGACGATGAATGGAATGGGTGAAATGATGCTCAAATGAGCCCAGGGTCCATGGAGCTTAGAGTTACCCAAAATTCGTCTTTTAGGATAAGGGAAACCCCCAGAAATAAACCTTATCCAGGTAACTCACCCTGACCGAGCTTGGAACTCAGGACCTCTTGAACGTGAGGCAGACATGCTACCATCTACTCTACCGAGGCGGGAGAGAATGTTCTTATATTTGTAGAAAATACGTTATACATCACACTAAATTAACAACCCGTGGCGTAACAGTCTGTCAATCCGACTGGCGGCCTCACGCCCACACAAGCAAGGTAGAAGTGGGCGATCATCCAACCGATACAGGATGTAAATGTGGTCATCAGCTGGGCACCCCAGCCCAAGAATTGACATATGCAACCTAACGCTGTTTAAATTGTATTTAGGGAATATTTGAAGCTGCCATCATTTTGCAAAGATCCGTACACAATTCTGAACGGGTATCCGCAGACGCTGCAGTTGAAGAAGGAGCTCCTCAAACTTCAGTCTCTGTCTTCTTTCGATAGAGGAAACTGTTGTTAAACACTTCTGATGCTAATGGTTTCAATAAGTTTTGCAATAAGTCGCTCTTTTTTGCCGATACTTTCACTTCACAATATTCACAATAGAAATAATGCTGCCAGTACTATAAACATTCTCCCCACATTCTGGAAAAAAATTCGTAAATTTACACTTTCAGAACACATACTTTAAGGCATGGCAACATAAAACTGATTGAAGTCTCCATAAATTCTACAAGAAACTTTCGGAAACCTGGTGGCAACGTGGAGGGAAGAACACATTAAGCTTGTGGTCAAACAAATAAGGAAGAGTGAGATTAAAACATTCAAGGTTGGCGCCTTTGTCCTGCACGAACGTTTGCTACTTGTACCAACTTTTGCTACCTGTTACAGGAAGCTTCCAAAAATAAGTGAGCAATGCTGCTGGCGACTTTTATACTGTGACTTTATGGGTTGTCAGAATCAAAAGTCTTGTTTGCAGAAATTTAAAACACTCTTTATTGCAGTAAAAGATGCTTTGTACAACCCTTGCAGCAGGAAATGACGTAATATTGACAAGGTCTTCAAGATCGTCTTGTTACACCAACATACGTCAACAAGCAAAAGAATTTACTACGGCGCAGTTCAATAACCCTCACACAACTCACATAACTGCAACTGACTCCCTTTCACACTTTGCCACTATTTATACAACCCAGTCATTGTTCTCTAATGCGGTAGATTTATCGATAACAATCCCGACGACAAGAGAAAGACGGAAATATCCAGACATCTCTCTGTTTCTTTCTCTCTCTCGGCAAGCGTCCAACTCGCGCGCCACTATCTGTCTCTTTCTTTCCTGACCACTCGTGGCCGTTACTGGCTTATCGCAGCTCCAACGAAACAATGCGATCGTTGAAAATACAGACACAATATTCACTTATTTTATTTCTAATTTATGTGATAGGCTATCTCCAAAATATGGCTTTATCATCGAAATAAACACAAATATGACCAAAGATCTGAAAAGGTGAGAATATGACTTTTCAGATGGAACAAATAACGTGTCATAGGAATCCGCTCCTAAGTCATTAGGACACAAATGTCAGTCTTGCAATGGTACATTAAGAAATGAGTGACAGGAAGTAACGATCCATCAGTTGCTCATATATAATAAACCTGATATATGTATATGTGTTGTATATTAATCAGGAGAGTTCTTTACTGGTAATCGGGTAGATTAAAGTAGGGTTGAGCACGATTTGCGATCTATCCATTGCATTACTTATAATAAAGATCACATAGAGCATATTGTAAATTAATCAAAAGGAAAACGACAACCAGTAAATTAAGATAGGAGTGACCCATGATCAATTGCATCACACATAATAAACCTGATGTGTAGATACATACCTATTATACAGTAATCACAAGAGAAATGCCAGACCATTCCTGTTTTACTAAGCCTCAGCGAGAGAAGTGGCCTGCTGATTGGATCATGGAAGTACAAATACCCTTATGATTAAATACATTTATCTGAGAATTACTGGACCAGAATTCTCAGAAGGGAAAGTTGGGATAGGGAAGGAGTCCTTGTTCCAACTAAAAGATATCAGTGTTCTGGTTCTGCGACCGCGCTCTAATCCTGATTATCCTCGTTCAAATGTCCTAACCAGCTTGCGTTTATCTTTCTTACAAAGGGAAGGTAACTAGAATGGGCCACCTGGCTTACTCATACATTCCTTTCGTTAATTAAACAATAATCCAAGCTGGCATCCAAAATAAACGAGAAATGTTTAGGGAAATTATTTAACGTAGGTCCTTAGAAAATAAAGTAATGGTATTTAATGGTACTATTATTTTAAGGGTACACATATTGAAATTTTGCCAGAATTTTAAGAAGTTCAAACAGCAATTTGAATCTTTAGCTTCAAATACATATTACAGTTTTTTTCCTTTAACAAAATCTTATCTTTAATGCGTGACAATTTAAATACATGTAAAACAGGTATATTGACCTGATTTTACTCAGTGTCTTTACACGACTTTGATTTTACTTACCTTTGCGTATTACAAAATGTGCCATGTAATAATTTTCAACCTTATTCACATTTTCCTCACAAAGTTAGACAGAATTAACTTAGGAAACTAGCATATGCATTGTTAAAAGTTTAAGTTGCTCATGATGTGTCACAATTAATTCGAATACTAAGAACAAACTCAAAAGTTATTTAATCCTTCGTTAGTCGGGAATGTATCTGTGAGATACATGCGCTAAATTTGTTTCATTATTATGGCAATAAATAGAGGTAAGAGCCTGCCGAGCCAAGATATCGTCCATCATACCTTTGTTATTATTTCCTGTAAGTTTCAACCATTTCTCCCTAATGCTAAGTTTGCAAACGAGGCAAACGTCATCACGTGTGTGCTGTTGTATGTGTCAGATACATCGCGCCACCTCGATATAGTCGCCGCTATCGGATCCAGCCATGTCATTGCTAGAGAATGCTGTTGTTGCAAGGTAAAATGGGGGGGGGGGGGGGTTCCTTTCTTTACTGCTGTGAATCGTACATAGGTTTGAAAATGAGTCAAGTATATGATTTGGAAAATCCTGAGGACTTGGAGGATGTACATCACCTTATTTTTGACGATGATGCGCTACGGATTGAGAATAATTTTATAGAAACTGATTCCGAATATGAAGACATTACTGAAACACATCTGTTGATACCGATACAGATTTTGAAGTTCATGAAGAGGAAAGTAATACAGTGCTGGAA
>CM060957.1:145138086-145238086 GCA_030765055.1 Mantis religiosa | reverse complement strand
GGACAACAGATGAACTTGGTGTCAATATTTTCAGGATGACTATGTCTGAGAAACGCTTCCGATTCATTATAAGATTAATTTGTTTTAAAAAAATTGAAAACAGGTACTACAACACAGTTAACCTCGTATGTATCCGCAGATACATCGCGACTAACCGCGTCACGAAAGCTGACTCGCCCAACGGAAGGTTAAAGATTTGCACATTTTGATAACAGAACAGAGCGGTGAGCAAAATTCTCTAGGGATATAATAGATTTCTACATTAGAATTTTATAGAATATTGTGACAGCGGGAAGGTGGAAGCCAGACAGTCGGAAATGCAAACAGATGAGCAACGTACTCATACAACGCAAATACAAAAAAGCGCTATTGTCTGATAATAACATCAATTAATAACGTTTTTGCCACATGGGTGGAAATTGGCATTTTAGATAAATTTTATAAGTAATTAAGGAATATAAGCCTAAAAATGTTCCTAACCCACCATTTTCTTCTAAATCATCCAAATTGGATTTTAAAGCAGTAAACATTCTCAAAAATTCCAGTAAATATATTATGGACCTATAAAATCCCATACACTCTCTGAACCAGCTTTCACATATGTTTTCATTGTTTAAGGTTCATATTTACCACTGATGGTAAGATTCGCATAACTTCTATCCTTTTTCAACTAGCTTTCTTACAAAAGCTTATTCATGTAGGATTGCAGATGTTTACTTCATGCTGATCGGGATAAACCGAGTGCTCACGATTGGAACTCACATTTGGGAGGTCAGTTATTCAATCCACTGTGACTGAGCAATTTGATCAAAGTTTTCTTTTTCTCAGCTTCCATCGATCACTTGCCGAATACTGGACTGCTTACTTTCCGTGACCTTATCATCCGGTATAGCGCTGTTTCGTGGTAAAATTTGCGCTCTGTAATTGCTCTTTTGTCGTAGTGGCGGCACTGTCGCTTGTCTCCAGCTAGGCTGGTGAGGCTCGTGGCTGCAATAAACCTGTAGGTCAGCACACGTTAGGGACTCCATGTTATTTGGCGACTCTTGATGCAGTCCGTTGGGTACTCTCATCTTCCGTCTCCCTCTAACAGTTTGACGTTACAATGGCCTCAGTATAGACTCAGCGTGGAATTCCCTCCATCAGTATTCTACTATAACATTTATTCTAGATAAAAGTGTAACAAAACAGGTTGTTAAATATTTCCAATTACGGTCTAAACGATACTAAAATCTTTTGAAAGTTGGTCACTATGTGATGCCTTAGAAAATCCATTCTCTTTAGGTCATCTGGAGGGAAAAAAAAGAAAGAGTTCCTACTTGAAAATATTATGAGTATTTAAAAAACACATATCAATAACAAGTAATGCCCACCTAAAAATTCTGAACTTTAATGTATTTAACAGCTATTTTAATCGTTAACTGGAATCTAAATATTTTATATAGAATGCGGCAGTAACATAAGCGGGTTTGAATAAATCGCTATTTTGAATCTGGTGGACTTTAGGTTGCGAATATGTGGCATGAATGTACAGTTAACCTTGGAAATGAATTCAGCTGTTTAGGCTTTCTAACCTAGGCCTTAGCCATGGAGCGCTAGACAGTTAAAGATTCCATCGGGTTCCATCCACTTCAACGGGAATTGAATGGACATGATTACCCATCTAAGGATACTATTCATCGTTGGATGTGGCAGTGGAATGAAAATGGTAGTGTTAAAAATAAATCACCGTCTGGGCGACCACGTTCTGTACGCACGGAAGAAAACAGCACGAACACAGGTAGCTGTGCAACGGAATCCACACCGTTCAATGAGGAAGAATGCGACTACTTACACATCAGAACGAAGCGTGAGATGAATGTTTGTTTCGGACCTGAAATTTCAACCATACAAGATTCAAGTTGCCTATCGCCTCTCGGATCATGATAAGACTGAGTTTGCAATTCTGTTAACGCAAAATGGAATTAATAATGGAATATCCGACAGTGATAAACAATTTAGTGATGAGCTACGAAGCACATTTGCAGGTCAGTGGTAGTGTCAATAAACAGAATATGCGTTACTGGTCTCCTAGCATTCCCCACGAACTCCATTAGTGTCCACTTCACGATCAGAAGGTGACAGTTTGATCGCTGTGACGGTCACTAAAATAATTGGGCCGTATTTCTTTGAGGAAAATGTAGAAGCGTGTCCGGTAAAATCTAACCTTAACAGCAACATGGCCCAAGCCTTTCTTGTGCCTGACGTTCGATACTGGTGGCCTTTGGTTCCAGCAGGACGGAGCAAGTGTGCATACCTCAGTAATTAGCATGATAGCACTTCCGAACTTGTTTCCTGGACGTTTTCATTTACCAATACAGAGACGTGTCATGGCCACCTTGTTCCCCGGATCTGACAGCACTAGGCTATTTCTTGGGTGGCTATCATGTTTTTACCGCACTCGTATTATACCATTTTATCTATCTCCTGTGATTTACCAGCCGTACAAAGTAATCCAGAATAAAGGATATCATGGGACATTCTAAGAAAATGTACCTTTCTTTGGCAATTAAAATATCTTAAATTGTGGTTAGAACACTTCTTGCGTAATCTTTGGGTGTAAAGATGTTTTTGAAAATCAGAGCAAGATGCTGCACTTAACTAACTTCCTGTTTAGCCGATCTTTCGGTTTTGTCCTACGCTGTTCTCAAGCACACACAGACAGACACAGCAACGCTTTCTAAAGGTACTTTTTGGGGTTAAGAGGGTCCCTGAAAATATAGTTTCAGTAAAAGCTCAGTATTGGGTGGAATACTTTCCTAATTTAGTATAATTTGACAGTGAAAATAAATGAACCTTAAGATTATACAATACATCTAAAACATTTAAAAGTTGTGATTTCAATTATGATACTCTGTTCGTTGATCCTTAAGCGCTACAACAAAACTTAGTTGGGTAATTTACGTCCTCCAACGTAATCAAGTCATATCGGACGGAACGGGACTATGAACGGAACGGGTGAAATGATGCGCAGGGTCCATAGAGCTTAGAGTTACCTTACATTCGTCTTTTAGGATGAGTGAAAATCCCAGAAAAACTTTATCCAAATAACTCACCCTAACAGAGATTCGAACTCGGGACCACTTGATCGTGAGGCAGACACGCTACCATTTACGCTACCGAGGCGGGAAAAACATATTCTTTGTTTTTAAAATCTTGAGTTGTAGAATTGCTGTTCCTGTGCGAATTCGCTAGTGATTGTGCTGTACACGATGGAGTTTTAGTCCAAAACGTACATTTCTCGTGTAAATTTGAAATAATAATCGATTGAAACTATCTATATTTTGTTTAGCCTCAACTTTCGATTCATGGACTTAAAAACCAAGTATGAAATGTAAGAAATTGAAATCTACAACGATACATTTTTAAAATAGTGTTTCGTTTTGAGATTAATCTACAAATGAAACCTATACACCAATTTAATATGCCACGAGCAGCTACTGGACGGTTATTTTAAAATTTCACGGTGTGGAATGTTCGATAGAACGGAACCAATTTCCTTTTTAAATTCAAATTAACCGAAAGTTAAAGTTGATACCGAATGAAATCTAAAACCACTCCATTTTGAGCTAAGACAAAGTTCATTAAATACTGAGGTGAACTGGAAAGTTAATCATTTTTAAGCAAGTGATAGGGAGGTAAATAATTGCAGAAATAATTTCCACGTTTTCAAATCAATACATAATGTATGAGGCGATATTTAAAATTTAGACAGGGTATTAGCATCATTAGTAAGTTCAAAAACAAGTAATCAGTTTTAAGTTATAGTTGGTAGATGTAATTACGGTCCACGCCTTGACCAATAGTAAATGCGATGAATTCCTGTTTTGAAAATTAGAAAATGAAATTCTTATAATTTAGCAAGTCACATTATAACAGTAAGTTGCAGATGCGATTAAGAAAATGAAATTCTTATAATTTAGCAAGTCACATTATAACAGTAAGTTGCAGATGCGATTAAACATATAACTAGAAACGTTAATGGGGAGCTACGATCTAGTTGAGATTTTGGTTGATAAGGGAACGTGTATTACTGAAACTCGTGTCTTTCTGTACTGCCTTACTGACCGTCGTTGCCAAAGCAATTGTTACCTTAAACAGAAAACAAAATATAGCACGACAGGATCTACTTATAATGGTATGATATGTCATACTTATGTTAAAACCTTTACTTAACCTACACTTAAGCCAGCGCCGTATTCCTTATGTATGCTGTAAGTCCCAACGTGGGTACGCTATATAATTGTCTAGAGTGAAAATTGGTCCAGCGTAAAATCACAAATTAGCCAACCGTTATTTATAATTCACATTCCAGAAGAATATCTATAATAATGACTGGCTATTTTGTGATCATAATCCAGAAGAATATATCACATTCAAGAGGTCCAGAATTTGAATCTCGGTCAGGGTGAGTTACCTGTATAAAGCTTTAACTGAGATTTTCGCTTGTCCTGAAAGATGACTATCGGAAACTCTAAGCTCTATGTATCCTGGACTCATTTTGGCATCATTTTACCCATTTAAATCATCGTCTGATGTAACAGATTTGGAACAACGAAATTTAAAAGAGAAAAGACATAGTTTACTAAACTTTGGATAAAATGTGTCATTCCCAAAATCTTCAATTTGGCGACCTGCAAGTGTGACATTCGAATTCAAATTTTGTCTCTTTGTCGTTTTATTTTGACATGTGCTTCTTTGTTTTCTCCACCAGTTTTCAAAATAACAGCAGTCATTGCAATCCAGCCAAAAATTGCGTCTCAGAATATCAAAGGAAGTATACAAGAAATGACTATTTTGAATAACTCAATCAGTTGTGAACTTCATCAGTATTCAGCAGGTGATCACTAAAACTTCTCTAATGTGATACACTTTCACATATACCTACTTTCACACAGTCACTTTACTAAACTGATATAATTCAACCTTTACTTTGTCTAAATTTACGTCCTGCAACATTAAGTCATATCGGACGGTGAATGAAATGAGAGAAGTGATGCTCAAATGACACAAGGATCCATATAGCTCAAAGTTACTCGAAAATCGCCTTTAGGGATAAGAGAAAAAACCGGAAAAACATTATCCAGATGACTTACCATAACCGAGATTCGAACTCGGGAGCCCTTGAACGTGACGCAGACATGCTATCGAGGCGGACACCTTTATTGTGACTTCACATGATTCACACAATCTCTCAGTAATTGATTTAGTTCGCCTTTCACTATAAACTCAACAGAAAGGAAGAAGCTCTCAGACAGTTAAATCTGGTTTCTGATATGTGAGCACATTAAACATATATCGAGAGTAAATCAGGTACCAGCAACATCAGAAAGACCAAGTACCGTCCACCATACCACACTGTCCAGCTGAACCAATGCCATATGAGCAGCCAACGTATAAAAGCCCCAGCATGTCCCGCCAATGAGTCATTTGTAATTGAAGCTTCACCTTGAATTTTAAGAGCACCTACTAAAGATGTTCACCGAAAATGTGGACGAAACGTTTGGACATCGAAACTCCAGCACATTACCATCTATTATCTCGGAATAAACCACTAGTGTTATTTTGTCTCCGGTCCTGAAAGATCGCAGCTACTTACTTATGACTAACATATACCGGAGGTTTACGTCTGAATCATCAAATAGAACTTCTCCGGAAGCAAGAATCATTTATCGTCTACTCCTATACTGTCTTAATATGTTGACGGAACACAAGAGTAATCTCCAAATTTCTGGAACAGAAGCGCCTTTTCCATACTTCTGCACACTGTGCCCACTGTCGCTCAGAACGTGCCATACTCCGGAAACGTATACATCAAACCAGACGGGAAATAGCTGCTAGTCACGCTCAACCTATCTTTTTGCATCCTCGGCTAAGCAGCTCACTTAATAGAGTTACTGCTGCCATGCAGACACGATTACTTACAGTAGCTTGTTTCGTAACACAGCAATTCCACTACATTTCCGAAGAACTTTGACTTCAGTTATACCACTATCAAACTACCACAGCAGTGAATTCTAGTCCTACTGTTAATTTATTCGATCACATGGTACCATCTAGTGAAACGTTATTGCTTGATAAAGGAAATTATTACGCAGTTCTTCCACCTTCGTTGCCGATAGAAGAGATTATTTCTAACATGGAATCATAAATACGCGACCTTCTGGGACTTGTTTAAGAGATTCGCCGGGGGTGCTTCAGGATACTCAACTCGTCAAACGTCCATTACATAAGTTGATGCACCTATTCAAAATGCTCCGGGATCCTCAGTGCAAATAAGGACATCTTCACCTGCTCAACAGATAAGTTGAATGCTATTCTCCTCCTGGACCAGCTTGATTACCAGGAAAACATCCAACACCTTCGGCAGCCTGATATATACAGAAAACTTCATGAATGCTTCGACCCATATTTTACGTAAAGCAAACGATATGCTGAAAGCTTCATCCTACCACCTGAAGGCAAACGCTGCATCACAAAATCTGAAGCAAAGCCTCCAGGGCTCTGTGTCCTGCCCAAAATACAAAAGTAGCAGTAACATTGCGACTTATTGTGAGCAACATCGGGAATTGCCAGGTGTCTTACTAACTTCAGTTTATTTTATCCAGAAACTTTCCCAATTTCCTGATCTGGTCGTCAATGTTGATGTTGTCACTCTCTTCACCATAGTGCCTATATATGACGGTATTGCATAACTGATACTATCGTACATTTACCCGGTTGATACATTGTTTCAGCACGTTTTTATTACCACTGATTTTCAATGGAACACACCCTTCCACGAGCAGATTGAGGACCTTGCCTCGGAGAATCGCTAAGACAACTGTAATTTAACAATTTTCTTTGAGGCCACTCTGGCTCACCCACTGTCCGGCTGTTACAGCTATTGCCAGCTTCATCGTTTGAAGTCCTGGAGACTCAGTCCTTGATGACTTTCTTTATCGCCCAGTAAAACGTTTTCCGGGCTTGATGGAAGTGGCTCAGACGATAGAAAACATGTAACGTTTCGCCCATAGCTCCGTCGGGCATCTTCAGAGAATGACTCCTAAACATGTACATTTCTTTGTCATATCAAGATTATCAGTTCACGAATTCAACTCACAATGGAAAAAGTAAACGATCGACGATAGTTTTCTTGGATGTTCTATTTAGCAAAACAACAGCAAGGACACTTGGATACACAGTATATCGGAAACCCACTCATATGGACAGCTTTCTAAACAAGAATTCCAACCAACATTCCAAACAGAACAGCCCCGATAAAAGACTTGCTAATCCTGCTGCCGACATCTGCAATATTAGCTTATTGTAACAAGGGCTACGGCAAATTTAACGTACCATATATTGATTGATTATTGATTATTGTGCCTTATATTGCTATAGCAATGTCAATTCAATATTTATTTCTCGTCTATTATTGCACACTTTCCCTATTATTTGCTCAATTTTCTGTTTCGTACTTAAAACAATAAAAATATTTTGTCGAAGTCTAAATCTATGTTCTAGACAACTAAAATGATCCCAGCTCGGTGGCGTAGATGGTAGCGTGTCTGCCTCAGGTTTAAGAGGTCCCGAGTTCGAATGTCGGTTAGGGTGAGTTACCTGGATAAGGTTTTTTTCCGTGGGTTTTTCTCTTATCCTGAAAGACGAATGTTAGGTAGCTCTAACCTTCATGGACCCCGGATTTATTTGAGCAGCATTTCACCCATTCCATTCATCGTCCGATATAACATAACGTTGGAGGACGTAAATTACAACAACAAAAATAATAATAGCAATGTCGTAGTTGGTGTCATTTATATAGCACTTGTGTTTCGTAATAAGAGATAACATTCTATTTCCTTTACATTTTATTTATTTTAGTTTTATTGCATCTACTTATACCTTCATAATGCCCAAGTGGGACTTTTTAAGTGTCCAGAGGTATATTCTAATTTGCAAGCTTTACCAACTTCAAGATTACTTTTGTATCTTTAGTTGCTACATCCGCATGGTCATCTCTTGAATGGGTACACACCAGAGAGCTAGTTGCAGCCATCACCGTTAAAACTGATCACAACTATCGCCTGCGCAAACAGAAATCTCCTTTATACCATTATACGGTGAGGAATATTTGTAATAAACGGAAGAGTACCGTAGCGATTTTCTCTAAGGAGCAAAAGCAAACTGTTCTGGCTCTGGAGCAATTAGTCAGTTGTTCCTGAATCTTCGCCTAGAGCATGAAGACTACACCATCATCGCAATTGTGAATGAAACGTTTGGAAACGTTTGGAAGTATCCACTGGTTATTATACGAACTACGGCCTTGAAAGCAGGCTATTCTATTATAAATAATAGAATAAATAATGTAGTTTTTTAAGAGAAACAATTGTTATGACAAGCAATTAACTAATCCTCAAAGTAGGACCATTAGAGTCTATCGTCTTGAGCCATGATTTAGTGAGATTTATTATCCCACGATGGTTCCAATTTCCGGTTTCTCATGCGAAGAATTTGGTGACACCCACTTTCACTGCTTCAATGTTGTCAAAATTTATTCCACGTAGAAAAAGGGCCATGGATCGAAAAAAGATTATAATGTAATGGTGAGAGGTCAGGACTGTATGCTGGGTGGGGTATCACCTCGTTTCCTCCCAATTCCTGAACGTTTTTATGGTAGTTCATGCGGTATGTGTTGTTGCACTGTTCTGTTGCAATAGAATTCTATTTCGTTAACTAATGCTGGATATCACCACTTCAAAATTTCATGAACTCGTTCCAGTTGTTGAGAATAAAGATCTGCATGAGTCGCCCGCCCGTTTGGAACAAACTTCCAGTGAATCAAACCTTCAAAATTCCCACATTACTTTGGGACTTAACTTCTTTTTCTCTTTGCGATTTCTTTGGCAGGTTGGCGGGGTTCAAGCCACTGTCTCGAGGTATCAGAATTTTACATTACAAGTGACAGTTATTTTGACAAATTTATCATGCATGGGATTACGGATAAGCTAACCACAGATAATCTAAATTCAGCCCGTTGAGGTGTCAGATCATGAGGTACAGATCTGCAGCTTCTGTATCATACAAGTGGCAATATATGGTAACTTTTGATGCATCAATTCTTCTGAAAGCCTAAGAGAACTTTTTTGTAGATTTTCTCGCAAAACTTGGCGTGTACCTTCAATATTCCATTTTTATATCTTCCAGTATGTGACAAATCTTTTGTTTTCTTCTCCATTGTTAAAATGTTGGAACCTTCATTGTGCCACACGCTCACTAACGACACCTTCTTGCACTTCATATATTCTTCCAACTACGGCATGGGCTTTATAATCTTGTTTCAAGTAGTGCTTTAGAAGGACCCCAGGTTTAAATTTTATTTACACTTTGTGATTGTTTATTAACAACTGAAGACTGATACATGCTTTCAATGTACAAAACACTAGCCAGGGCATCCCGTAAATGGTATTGCCAAACCAAAGATTGTCAAACTGTAACGTGACCATACGTTCACACATCACCTCACTAATGCGAACTAGTTCGTCTTTCACTCTGACTTCATTTTCAGCCACCGTGCTGATGTGTTCTTGTCCAGTTTTTCCCTGCCACTATTGTTTAGATATGATTTAACTTAGTTCACAATGTCACCTTACTTCAACGTTCACTTTCTTCTCACGTAGTTCATCCAGACACTTATCATATGTTTTAGTTCAGCTTTCTCTGTCACTTAACAGAGCTGTCTCTGTGATTTAATTTGGTTGTCACTCTAATTTAATTTAGTTCAACGTATCATCCAACTTATGTCATTCTGTTCATATATGACTGGGATTTCACTTAATTCATGCAGTAACTTCAAGTATGTAATTTAGTTTAACTTTACATTACAGTAGTCCACTGTTACAGTTGCCGACAGTTGTCGACCAGACAGTTTTCTTATGTCCACGGATAGTATATGCTTCATCTGCCCGGCACCTCAGACCTGAAAATTGAATTACAGCTGATTTGGTCGAAGCAAATGAAATTAAAGGGGAATGATGAGAAAGCCTTTATAGGTGATAGACCACCCCAAACATTCACCTAATAAGCAGGTACACTTTAAAAAATGTAAGGTCAGGATGGCTGTCGATGGTAGACGAACCCAGGAACTCCTGAATCTTAGGAGTCACCTGCTGCTTGTGTTGTACATAGCTAGAGCGGACATTCAACAGATTACAAAAATAATAAGTATAAGAGTAATTTTTAGAAAAGATCATTTTATATTGCGGCAGTACTTTCTCCCACCTCACGGCTGTACGTACCTGGGTTCGACTTCGGGAGTCCTTCCTCGGTCTCCACGTCGTCGTCCGCTGCCTGCTTCGCCCTTGCCTGCAGCTGCGGTCTCCTGTATGTGTTCTTTGGGTTCTCAGAATGTTAAGGTCGAGACAACACAAACATCCGATAATCTCTGAACTGCTTTAACTGTTCATACACTTCAATTAACTGCACTTTAATCGGCGGTGTCATTTTACAATACAACTGCTACTGGAACTAGACGCGGCACGTCGTGAAAGAATAAGCCGTCGGACACACCAGACGAATGCAATATACTTGACTGCCATGGGGGCCGAATGGGGGTTTCTACCCTCTTATATACTCAGAGTGTGATTTGTCATTTCCGACTTTGCGGCCAAGTTGATGTTTGCAGCTTCCGTCTTCGCAGCTAGGGTGTCATTTGCCGTCTTCATTTCTTCCATTTTCTGTAAAATATTTTCCAATGCCACCTCCATCGTGTTATGTCGCATTCCTCACACCAATTGTATCTTTGTGGGTTCGTAGAATTAAAAGTCCAATTTGCAGAAATTCTAAATGTTCTTTATTTCCGTAGAAATACACTGTTCAATCTTTACGTAACAGCATTACGTCACACATACAATCACAGTCTACCAAGGTCGATGACCATAACAAACAGCGTTTTGATTATACCTATTTACAACATCAACTCTCGTTACAACACTTTATAACTGTTTACTACTCCTGTTTACGACTGACTCTTGGCGAGTCGTCGCTTCTTTAAATACCTCATTGATAACTTGAGACTGCTCCGTAACAATCAAGAAATCGAATGTTCTGTCACCAGACAAAACTCGAATTTTCTAGACGGGAAACTTTATCTGTGTCGGCAAGACTTTTTTATCTCCGTGGTGCCTATCAGTTCCTTTGTGTGCACAAGCCGCACTATCCCAATCGGGTTTATATATATATATATATATATATATATATATATATAGAGAGAGAGAGAGAGAGAGAGAGAGAGAGTACACAATTTTCTAGGAATTACCTGGACCGCCACACGTTGCACGATTTTCATTTCAAACTCCGGTGACGAGTAAAACAGTGAAACACCTTTTGCATGATCTACAGAGTTTTATGGAGAATCATACCTACCCTTTATACTGCTGATATTTTCATAGAATACTCACTATTCTAATTAACGTTGAAAAATACCTTTGTATTCACACAAAAGGCTAAAACATTGGCGGAACGACTGATATGTTTAACTTACTCCACTCTTCCACGTTCTAAATGCTGCATTACGTATATTATTATTTGGCAGCGAGCAATCGTACACAGGCTAGTTCATCCTGGGAGCTACCTCTTGTCGTTCAAAGTAGAACCAATTCCAGTCACGCCATTGCCATGCATTTAACTACAACTGCCCCGTTTCCTTCTACAACTCTTCTAACGCACAAAGGGACATCTGCTTACGTAACAGACGGGGCAGTTAGGCCACCTGGGATATTCTTTGGATGATAATAATTTGTGACGAATGCATGACATCACTAACTAAAAGTAAAGGTCTTCTGCATGTTGTGTTATAACTAAAGTGTGTTAAATTAAACTTTTAACATTTTATTAAACTATGGAGTGAAATTACATAATGTTTTATAGTCAATGTCCATTATAAGAAATTGACCAGCTTTGTGTTGAAATAATTATAAAATCAGTTGAGTTATTTTTCGGATTAACAGCATATATAAAGAAAAAAATATTTCTGCAATAGTAATTTTTCCGTTTCAAAGTTTAAACAGTAGCATTTATCGTTTTAAATTTTTATAGAGAGGGAAATAGTTATTATAATATACTTCTGTTAGAGGTCACAACAATCGTCAGCAAGGTTTTCAAAGGTACAATAAAAAGGGATATTCACTGTAAGAGGTCGGTTACTTTCCAAGCTACCCTTGCAATGTTCGTCCAGATGGAGAATAACGTCTTTATCGCATGTCTCTTGTAATTAATTCTAATTACTGTGAGCACTCTGCTTTTATTTTTGTGAAGTTTAAAAAGGAAATAAAACACTTCCGCGCACAAGTTAGAGTGTTTCATTTTGCCTTTTCTCCTTGCAGGCAATTAAAACCCGTTTATTGTAACAGACGGCGGCAAATCAAGGAGTGTGTCATATGCGAGTAGGTGGACCGGCAAATAACATTCTTTATGTTTCATCTCACTTAACTACTTCTGCCGTAAAAATATTCTGAATAGGGTCAAGCGGGTAGTTTCCATGTCGCATTGTGTACACGCACCCAGGGCTGTAGTTAAATACTCGCCTTCTATTACGCATAAATTATTTTAAAACACCACATATTTTTACAGTCACATCACTTTCTCTACCCAGCCCTCAACAAGTTATCTTAAAACAAACTTCTTTTATCACTTGCACACTAATCGAGGTGAAATGCAGGGACTGTTTTATTATTTAATTCCCCTCTGGTGCAATGAGATGAGGGTATAGTAGTCTTAACAGATAATAGTTTAAAGCGAATTCCTGTTTCACAAAAGGCTCAGTACCTAAAAATAAAACCGAAAAAATAAATATCTCAAAAATTAACTCAAAAAATTGTTTGCATAAACTATGTGATTGAATGAGACTTACAGTTTGTATAGTAACATTGCGTTTATTATTATTAATTACCATTATTATTATTATTATTATTATTATTATTATTATTATTATTATTATTATTATTATTATTATTATTATTATTATTATTATTATTATTATTATTATTATTATTATTATTATTATTATTATTATTATTATTATTATTATTATTATTATTATTATTATTATTATTATTATTATTATTATTATTATTATTATTATTATTATTATTATTATTATTATTATTATTATTATTATTATTATTATTATTATTATTATTATTATTATTATTATTATTATTATTATTATTATTATTATTATTATTATTATTATTATTATTATTATTATTATTATTATTATTATTATTATTATTATTATTATTATTATTATTATTATTATTATTATTATTATTATTATTATTATTATTATTATTATTATTATTATTATTATTATTATTATTATTATTATTATTATTATTATTATTATTATTATTATTATTATTATTATTATTATTATTATTATTATTATTATTATTATTATTATTATTATTATTATTATTATTATTATTATTATTATTATTATTATTATTATTATTATTATTATTATTATTATTATTATTATTATTATTATTATTATTATTATTATTATTATTATTATTATTATTATTATTATTATTATTATTATTATTATTATTATTATTATTATTATTATTATTATTATTATTATTATTATTATTATTATTATTATTATTATTATTATTATTATTATTATTATTATTATTATTATTATTATTATTATTATTATTATTATTATTATTATTATTATTATTATTATTATTATTATTATTATTATTATTATTATTATTATTATTATTATTATTATTATTATTATTATTATTATTATTATTATTATTATTATTATTATTATTATTATTATTATTATTATTATTATTATTATTATTATTATTATTATTATTATTATTATCATCATCATCATCATCATCATCATTATTATTATTATTATCATCATCATCATCATCACCGTCATCATCATTTCTGGCGCAGGTCCCGATGATAACTGATAAGTCAGTATACAGAATCAGTATTCAGGTCTTTCAGAAATACTTTTACACATTTCGGGTATGGGTTCCTCACAAAAAAGAGAGAAAAAAGTGAATATGAACATGCCCCATAATCCTTGTTTCTCGTTAGGAGGTGTTCAACACTTATAACACACAAAACTCATAAAAATGTTCGAAATGTCCTGCTCTTGTTTCTATGCATACCTTACTCGTCGAATCATGGAATGTTGCACCCTTTCAAAAATTCCGGAATGGTGGAAAATAGTTTTGCAGGCACGTTGATGAAGCGTTTCTGCATCCGGGATGGCAGCTCCATAAACTAATGATTTAACATGCCCCAGAGGTATCCTCAGGATTGAGGTCGGGAGAACGTGCAGGCCATGGAAGTGGTCCTCATCTGCCTAACCATCGATTATGGTAGATACCAGTCAGTGCACCTCGAACAATGCGACTAAAATGTCCCGGAACCCATCATGCATAAACCACATGTCTTTTTTTATTTGCCGGGGTACATCTTCATGAAGTAGGTCGGGAAGAGTGTGTTGGATAAGGTACCTGTAGACAGCACCAGTAAGACGTGCTGGTAAAACGTATAAAACTACCAGACAGTCACCTACAATGCCAGCCCACATATTCAGACTAAACTATTGCTGATGTATAGCCTGAAGTGTGGCATGATGATTACGATCTGCCCAAAAACGTACGTTGTGGAAATTAATAATTCCATTTCTCCTAAACGTTGCTTCGTCTATAAATAAAACTGACGAGATAAATAATGGCTGTTTTTGCTACAAACCATCGCAAAAGTTATTCCGTGGTGGGTAATTGGCCGGCGAAAGGCCCTGTACACGTTGAATATAATATCGATACAGGAGCTACTCGTGAGCTACCCTCCATGCTGGCACGTGGAATGTAACGGAGGCCACAGCCAATTGCCTTGTACTAATACCTGGATCGTCTTCGACACACTTAAATATCTGTTCTTCGCGTTCTGGTGTGCGAACATCTCTTGGCCTTCCTGGATCAATAGTCCGTGGTGCAACGGTTCTTGTCTCAGCAAGGTGCCGATAAATAGCGACAACGGTTTGGGTGACTCGGTTGCCTTCGGTCTGGAAATTCCATCTGATAGAGCCGTGCAGCCTCGCGTCCATTACCATTCGCGCGACCATACATAAAAATCATGTCTGTCTGTTCACGAAATGAATATCTGGCCATTGTGGAACGAAACACGTGCAGTTAAGGCACTGCATGTGTACAATTGGAACGTTAAAGACAGACTGATAACAAATGATAATCGTAGATAAGTCTCCATGGCAACACTTCGCCATTTACCGTATGTAGTACAATAGGTCAAAACCTTCTGTGAGTACATAGAGAAATAACGTTTTGAGATTGAAACCCAAAGGCCGTTGAACTCACACTTTCATTGTGACAGGAATAACGCGAAAAGCAAGGATTATGGGACATATATTCATATTAACCTTTTTCCTTCTTTTGGTGTGAGGAACCCATACCTGAAATTTATAAAGGTATTTCTGAAACATTCTGTATATAGAACTAAGAAGTAGCCAATTAATATGTTAAAATGTCTAGAGAGAAGTAAAGTTCATGATATTCATAAACATGCATCAATCTAAACAGAATTATTCCCTAAAAATAAGATAATAGAACAGGTTAACGCGCTCAATTTCTAGGAGTGAACTAAAATGCACATAGAATAAAGACCTGCAAAAGGACATAAATAGGTACAGACACTTTGGTGTACAAGAGTACCGGCATTCTAAAATACTGTTAGACATAAAATATCATTGGGACCTATACAATGATTTCATTACCTTGTTATACAACGTGCATACAAGACTTTAACCAAAGTGTTAACAGAAATCCCATTTCTTAGCATCTTAGCTGGTTCCAAAAACTTCTAGATCACGTTAGACATAAAAGAAATTAGGAGCGAATAAAACTTTTTAGATTATATTATTACAGTTTTTAAGAACCTCAGAAGGGAGAAAATTGGCATAATGTTTAACTATAAATCAAATGAAGGAAGCATCATGTTTAACTATAAATCGAATGAAGAAGAAATGTGGGAGTACGACTAAGAAGGAGGAAATAAGGATTTCCAGAAGTTGGGATAGACTGAAAATTCTACTCTATGTATTTTTTTTTTTTTTTTTTTTTTTTTTTTTGTAACCCACGTCCTCCAACGTTAAGTCATATCGGACGATGAATGGAATGGGTGAAATGATGCTAAAATGAGCCGAGGGTAAATAGAGCTTAGAGTTACCCGACATTCGCCTTTGAGGATAAGGGAAAACCCCGGAACAAACCTTATCCATGTAACTCACCCAGACTCAGATTCGAACTCGGGACCTCTTGAACGTGAGGCAGACATGCTACCACCACGCTACCGAGGTTGGCCATATATATGTGATGATGATGATGATGATGATGATGATGATGATGATGATGATGATGATGATGATGATGATGATGATGATGATGATGATGATGATGATGATGATGATGATGATGATGATGATGATGATGATGATGATGATGATGATGATGATGATGATGATGATGATGATGATGATGATGATGATGATGATGATGATGATGATGATGATGATGATGATGATGATGATGATGATGATGATGATGATGATGATGATGATGATGATGATGATGATGATGATGATGATGATGATGATGATGATGATGATGATGATGATGATGATGATGATGATGATGATGATGATGATGGCGATTGTTATTTTATCTAGCTTATGTTTAAACGGTTATACAATTCGTTCAGAACGAAGAAGGTTTTAGAACTCTTTAATAGAAAATTTAAGATACACATTTCATTTGCTATGAACGTATCTTAAATAACACTGCATTTTTAATCAAAATAGAGAGAAATTTTTTTGAGATTATCAAAATATCCAAAAACGTGTTCTCTAAAAGTAATTTATAATGTGGGAATATCCCTTAAATTCTTCATGTTGCCTCTCTGAACTTATGACAGTACTATATTTAGTATTTAACAGACCTTTCTATTTTGAATTATGCTGTTCACACACAAACACTTACACAGACACACAATCATGCATACATATTCAGAGAGAAATGTTAAATGTGTGGTGTTTAACGCCCACTTTTACTACATACGGCACATTGATGGTACATGAGATGAAGATGGAGCACCGGTGGAATGAGACGTCGGGGGAAACCGGAGGTCCCGGAGAAAACCCGCCCCAGCGCCGTGATGTCCACCACAAAATTCACTTTGCGGTCGCCTGTGATATTCAGAGAGAGATACAGACGCACGTCTTTTTTAAATTGTCAAATTTAAGGGATCTCAAAACGTGTAGTTCCAATTAATGTCGATGCAAAATTTTTGGTGGTGTGCAATAAGAAAATTATCTGTTACATATCATACTTAGTATTTAAGTTCAGGATCTTCCAGGGATATGACCTCAAATTTTCCAATAAATTCAATCTCACTAAACGACGGTTTACAAGAAACATTTCTCTATGGGGTTGTTTTGTACCAAACATGTTGTACGTTGTAATTGAAAATATATATTGTGATATTCGCGTAGTAAACAACTTATATATTTTGCGTTTTCTGTGAAGCTCCACAAAGCCCAAAGTTACTCTGTACACATTTGAATAACATTTCTACTTCATTTTGTACAACTCGTAAATCAGAGGAGACAGAAGAGGTCTTACTAGGCAGTAAGTGTATACACTATTAAAATACTTAATTTTTGTCAAACAGAATGCTTTTGTATGGATTTCCGAAATGGGTTTTGTATATCAACATTGAATTTCCAATGCTTATATTTACATTCTTACTTTCTCTACTGCTTACCTATATCAATTAGACAAAGTATTACATTCCAACTAAAAATTAAATATCGAGATTTTATCAGAAATATATACTCCAAGGCCTGGTTAATTTTAGAACAGAGTTTTCAGAAAAACGCCCGTGCGTGTGCGTATGTGTGTGAACATAATTTCTCAAAACGAAATCTCGTATAAGGTCTGTACTTTGTATTGAAGTTCAAAACCAACTATAGATGCAATTAAAATATTATAAATATAACCTCTTAGTGGAAGCTTACATTTATATGAAGCAGTTTTCGACATTAACACTCGTTGAAGTTTAGTTGTGATCTGTTTCATCCAACATTTTTATATAATCGCTTCCTTTCTTTTTATATCCATTAATACAAAATTAATAGGTTACAATTATATTAGTTAAAACACTTTATATATGAGATGAAAAATGGTTTCACTCTGTGTTTTACCGTCTCAGATTTACATTATCGATGAATAATGGTGTCTTGTCATTGTTGTAAGCACCATTCAGAGTGTTTTTGTTATGTGCCATGCTGAGATTGAAAGAAGTAAAGCATAGAATAAAGGAGGCTAAATAACTTCCGCTTAGCATATAGGTCTTATTTTGGTATGCCTATGGAAGACCAAAACAAGAACTGGGCACCACGTGTTGTATGTGGGAGTCGCAGATCGGCTCTTGTTCTAAATAAAACCATTATCCTGAAATTAAGAAAATTAATGTCCTTTCTCTAAAAGAAATGTCCTGTATACCAAATTGTATTGACTTAGTATTTTCAAACACAACGCATTAGAAACAAAATTAAATTAAACAACATTTTTTACATGTGTAGATTTTCGAAAATATAGGTAATTTGTTTTCTGTTTGCCTGCTATGTTTTGCTAAAACCTCTTACACAACGCGGTGTGAGTAAATAATAGTGCGAGTGATTATATCGCTCTGCACTTCAAAACTGATGATCTATTTTGTTTATTTTTCTTTCTTTAATCTTCTAGATGATCCTAAACTGAATTTTTGTGCTGAATTCGGAAATAATCTCACTTCTTTACAGTCACCGTAAGTTTTCAAACTATTCATAAATAACAAATGAAATTAAATCTTTTTGAAACGTAATAAAAATTACTTTCAATGTTCAACTTAAGATTCCCTCCTCTTTGCCCTTTTCGCATGCTGTACAGAGGAGTCCCTTTCCAACATCCAACACTAGTCCACCATCATGTGAACACTACACTTCCCTTGATACCTAATTTCCGTATTTTTTATATCCTGGTGAAATTCTTCACCCTTTCCTCCCTAAAATATCCTAAATTATGACGGAAGTAATTTAGACGGGAATGAACAAAATGTACTTTGACACTCATATTGCAACCAACCTTTTTGAAATTTTGTAGCATCATTTGCACATAATTAACACAATTTGGGTTTTTTATTTCCAAGGAAATTAAAAGCAACATATCTGAAAGATTCCAGGCATTCTTCACTTCTCGATCCATATAGTTCTCGAACCCATTATCCATTATCAGTTTTCGAATTTGTGGACCAACGAATAAACAGCTATAAGTTTTAATAGGATAATGAAGGAAATGTAATACAAAGTTATTTAAAGCACCCATTGAAAGTATCTCCCACAACAGGTTTCCACAATTAGTTTCATTAACCTAATTTTATATGGAGAGGTGACAACAATACTTTTATGGGATCAATAAGAGATTCGACTTTTGTATTTTTCTTTGTGCCCGAAGTTTAAGTAGTCCTATGTGGTCACTGTACCCTTTCCCACTGTTACGACCTAGCTCTGCTATCCCATTCACACAAGAAATAAGGATGTTTTATAAAACATGAATAATATGCCAATAATCTTGAAATCTCCACAGACTAGCCATGGATGGTCTTCGTACTGTAGTTTTTCTAGAAAAAACTTCACATTTTCATATACCTCCTTTAAAACTCAAGAGCGGGCCACAGGAATGGAAGGAATGAATTTTCCCTACACTTCGATCTTTGAGAAGAATCTATGACGAACCCCTACTCGTTGAAATTACAGTTTGTTATAGCATTTTAAAACAGGAGATATGCCTTGACAATACACCAAATTTTCAGTTTCAGGAGAAAAGGGTCAAGTTCCTTCTCACGATATATATACCATGAAACAATATGTATCCTTAGCCAACACTTTCTTTACTTTTAACCTGGAGTCTAAAAGACCTGCTGATTATTTAGGCACATTTAACTCCCTCGCTAAATCATTAAGCTCGCTTCTATTAAACCATCTATCATCATCAGTACTGTCTGGAACATAAGCATGATAAACTCGAGATACAGTTTCAGTTGTACTCGATGCAGATGGCAATGTATCTGATTCAGGGTGTAAGGGAACCGGAATTCAGGACCCGGAGGTACGGGTTGAATCACAGAGGGAATGTTTGGATATAAAATATCTTTCTTGTTTCTAACATTATTCCTGCTACGTTAGCTGTACAAAAATAACAATCGTCCCATTGATTTGAAGGTTCTCTCCAAATCATAGGGACACCAAAAGACAATGCCTGCTTTATTCTCATTTGTCCAATTCCTCAATTCTGCAACACAACGATACACTTTATAAGGGCTCCGAATTTATCTTGGTCACCTAACTTAATGCCAAAATACTGAAAGTAAGTTTTCTTTACTTTCTGTTTCACTAACGTATATTACCCACATATGTAGCAAAACAGACATGGATCACTTACATAACTACGTTTCGACATTTCTAAGAACAAAAGTTTTATGTCGTACTCTGTCAGAAAAATGAGATGTCACATATATTAATTTTACTGGGCTTTACTCGACAACCAGCAACACAAAATTGATCTCCAATTTCAAAACAACTATTAAAAATGGATATATTTATTATGTCATAAAGGAAATATTCAGCCTCGTATGCCGAATTGAACTACGATATATACAGGGACCATCCGCCAGTTCTTTAATGCATTGTTTTAACAGCGATATCTAAGAGTAAATATTTCCCTCAGTCAATGTTTGTGGCCTGACACACTGAACATTGACAAGTAAACATTTCAACTGTCTCTTCATTTTATATTAACATGGATGCATATGCTGTAGATAAACATTGGATGTCTTACCGGCGGGTAATTTTTAGGGGAAGACACATTTGTGTACATCCACTAGGGCAGATATAGTTGGAATATTTTAATAAATATAAAAATATATAAATATAAACAGCAACTATTAACATAATAGTTATATTATTTCACATTATCAGTAATAAATTTGAAATTATAAGCTGTTGAGCCTTTCTAACGACTACAAGGACATGGTAATATTGCTCTATAAGTACGAGTAAATTACGAAAAATATTGAAAACATAAAATTTTGATGGAAATTAATTGTTCTTTCACACTAGCCGTGTGTAGGACGCACTATGAAAGGGTAGAGTCAGACTGAAAAATTCAATGCCATAGCCGGGATTTGAACCACGGATCTTCTGGTTTTCGTCCAGCCGCTCTAACCATTTGAGCTACTGTAGCCAACGTGCCAACATGACATTAAATTCTCAAACTGAATCGGTTTTTCTCCCGATAAACCACTAGGAGTTCTCATAAACACATGAGACAACTACCTTGATGGCAACTTACTATGCTGTAAGTACTTTAAGGCCCGGGCTTTATAGTTCGGCCCACTATTAGGTACAGTTAATGGAAATTAATTGTTCTGTCACACTAGCCGTGTGTAGGACGCACTATGAAAGGGTAGAGCATTAATTGTACCTAATAGTGGTCCGAACTATCAAACCCGGGCCTTAAAGTACTTACAGCATAGTAAGTTGCCATTAAGGTAGCTGTCTCATGTGTTTATGAGTACTGCTAGTGGTTTACCGGGAGAAACACGAGTCAGTTGGAGAATTTAATGTCATGTTGGCACGTTGGCTACAGTAGCTCAAATGGTTAGAGCGGCTGGTCGGAAACCAGAAGATCTGTGGTTCAAATCCTGGCTGTGGCATTGAATTTTTCATAAAATTTTGAATTGTAAAATCTCTGACGCGGTACACAAAAACGAATTTCATTTTTGAAATCAGTAATTCAGAAGCACTGATTCTTTAAAACAAACAGAACGGTGTTGTTTAATAGGTCCAGAAAAGAAAATATCCGTTTCTTGTAAATTTTATGAACCGAGCCTTTAATATATTCCCCAAGATATATTGGCAAGCAAGTTGTTAACGAACGTTTTCAGTATACAAGCGACGACTTTTATTAAATTTTACTTCGAACACACTAGCGCTGTGCCCCCTTCAGAGGTTTTATTGTACATTGTGACGCAGTGGTTATGCCGCAAGTTTGTCGAGGGCTGGCCCTGAGCAGAAGGAACGTTCTGGAATTGTGTGAAATATTCCCAATGGTTGCATAAAGTAGAGCTCTTGTGGAGTGAGTGAGTGAGTGAGTGAGTGAGTGAGTGAGTGAGTGAGTGAGTGAGTGAGTGAGTGAGTGAGTGAGTGAGTCAGTGAGTGAGTCAGTGAGTGATGCATTTGTAGTGCTATCGAAGGAATTTGTGATGATTGTGGTAACCTACCTTAATGAGCTACTGCAAAAGGCTGTTATCGGTTACAATCGGTGTCTTGTGTTGGATTCTCCACAGTTTGATCCGTCCATAAGAAACGGCTGCGTCTTGCTATTTCATAGCGCGGCCACGTGGCAGAAGAAAGTGAAGTAAGTGTAAAACCAAAGTGAAATGACAGCAGTCAGTGGAACTAAATCATATTACTGAAGTGAGAGTGTGAGCTAACCAATGTCTAAGTGAAGGTTGAACTAGGCTATTAAGTGACAGTAAAACCAGAAGAATTGATAGTGTAAAGAACCGGACATAATAAAAATAAACTACTGCAAGATCCTACTTTTGAAGCCAATTCTGTCATAAACTTATACAAGTATAAAACCTTACCTTCTGCAATCCAGAACTGCAGAGTAACCAATATAGTGATTACGAGTAATTCTGAATTAGAACATTACTTAGCGACCGAACTAATTCTTTCTGAAGATGGCTTTGGCAGGTTGGCGGGGATCAAGCCGGTGTTTCCAGGTATCAGGTTTTCGGTAATGTACCCATTTTTCATGACAAGTGACAATTCTCCTGACAAATATATTATCCATGAGATTAGGGATACGCTAATACATTTCCACTCTACGTTCTTTTCCAAGTGTCTCACTGTGATGGTGTATGGTAATTTTTTGTGCACCAAGTTCTTCTGAAAACTTTTGGGTCAATTTTTGCGGGTTTTCTCGCAAACTTTGGCGCGTATCCCCAATATTTCTTATTTTAGGCCTTCCAGAACGTGGTAATTCCTTAGTGTTTTCGTCCCCATTGTTGAAACGTTGAAATCATCGTTGTGCCAGGCGCTCACTAGCGACACCTCCTTCCACTTCACATATTCTTTGAGCTGCGGCAGCGTCTTTATAATCTTGTTTCCAGTAGTGTTTTAGAAGGTCTCTAAGTTAAAACTTCTTTATCTCCATTTTGTGATTGTTTGTTAACAAGCAAAGACAGATACATGGTCGCAATGTACGCGACGCTGGCCATGGAATCTTGTAAACAGCATTGCCAAACCAGAGAAACCCAATACATTTTCGAAAACACCAAAATAAAAACCGACATTACTTATGAGACAACCTCATATATTCCACATAGAGATTCGATATCGATATTTCAGTGGAGATACATATTTTTAGACTCATTGAATTCAAAATCAATTAAGCATTTTTACAAAAGGCTTTCATTTGTGTATGTCTGCATCAGCCTTTCTTTGAGCAGCACAACACAGAAACAAAAATTCGAATAGAGGCCAAAGTTGGAATTTCAGTTTAGTATATTCTAAGGATGCGTCACAAGATTTTCAAAACGCTCTCATTCTAAATTACCCTTTACACGGAACAACTTACGAAAATTTTATTTTTCTTAAAAATGATTAACGATTTTTATTAAAATGGAATATATGTTTAAGGTACTGCTATGGAAAACTGAATATATACCTTGAATATTCTGGAAATAGCTTCTTTATACTGGAGACCCGCATAACTGATAAATCATATAATACAGACAAAATCTTAATAGGATAAACAATATATTGACAATATTGTCAATTCATATTCAATAAAGCTTTTTGTAGATATTCCCTATTTTGCCTGAATTTTCAAAGACTTGTGTGACCAAACACTTATGTAACCCATGGCGCAATGCCCAAAGTGGACCTGAGCCTGCCTACCTGACTATCGGCCTCACGCTCACATACACAAGGCAGAGGGGGCGATCATCCAACCGAAACGGGGACGATATGCGGTCAGCATCCCCCAGCCGGATATTTTGCTTTCTAGACCAGGAGCTCCTGAATTTCCTCACGATGCTGAGTAGGCGCCGGTCCCATACTCGGGACATAAAATCCGCACCCCAGGAGTAATATCTATCTCAGGCGCATTCCGGATGCGGAAAACCAAAACATACCCTCTAGCCCACTACGCCACGGCACAGAACTCGCTTACACTTTTCTCAAATAGAAACCTCCGTTTTTTATGTCCTGGCTATACAAAGGCTATCATATACTAACGACCATCTATTACAAGGTTTCCCTATCACTTACTGCAATTCCTCTCTATAAAAATGTGCAATAAAACCCTTTCTAAAAAGGTTTATACCATTTAACTTGTAGGAGCTAAAAGCCTATTGAGTTATTTGAATGCAACCCTTCAAGTTATTTTGAATTATAAATATATATAAATATCATATCTTTGGGGTTGTATAATAGCCTAACAATAGGCATAAAAGATTTAGGCCGTGATCTCGGTTGATCACGGCGTTTATGATGTAAATGAATATTTAGCTCTTGCATCTAGTTTTAATTAATTGGTGTTCAATACGTATTCCATGGCACCACCTGTTGTTAATAAATAAATAAATAAAAGTCTGCCTACTGTTTTAGAATAATTGTAAAACAGGAAGAAAACATAAAGGGGGGGCAAGTCATGCTGGTATATCACTGACTAGCCAGTGAGTGCCACGTTGTACAGTTCAACACGCCCACCGGCTCGCTTTGCCGAACTCGATGGATAGTTTCTTGCGTGTTCAGAAAGCTACTAATTAAAGAATTATTTTGTTTTCCCCGTGTCACTGCGCTATTTTGCCCAACGATCACTCTTGAAACCCCATGTTTATAGGACATCTAGAATAAGGAAAAATATTATGCCTGATCAGAAATAAAAGAATCAGTAACGGTCTGTGAAGATAAAGAGTCATGTGTTGATGCATTTTGTAACTTGCATTTACTAGTGGCGATTTTTTAAACAGTGCCAACGTACTTTTCAAAGTTAGTAAATTTGTTGCTTAGTAAGCGACAAGTACAGACCTCCCTGGTAGTGATCGCGATGCAAATCGTAAAGTTTTACACAAGTAGGCTAGGTATATGACTTTTTATGCGTACTCGTTTTTCAAGCAGTTTTGAAATAAAGAGATCTATGAACGTACAAATTTCGCTCGAGAACTAAAGGCACAAGCTTATCGCATGAGTGCTCATTCTCTGACAAACATTGTTGAAGAAGGCAAGCAGTTCACTAAACTAGGAAGAGTTCCCATATTTAGATGTTGCAGTAGCTTGCTACTATTAAGAATTTCTTTGGGTTATAAACAGCAATAAAGAAGATATTGCTTAATTATTGCTTATGAGTATTTAACGTGTTCCAAAATTCCGTTATTGTAGTCCATGGTGGCAAATAAGCTGGTGGACATATGCAACTTTTACCTTTTAGGGGGAAGTTAACGTTGGTGAGGTTGAGGATGGAATAATTAAATGATAAACAGAACAGAAAACATCAAAGAATTGTACATAAATTAACCAAACGTAGATGTCTTATACAATGAGACGAGCATTTTATTTCACGTGTTTGATAATACTAAATAAAGCATTTGTAACTGAAAAGAAAGCTGTTGATATTTACAGTAAGTGGTTGAATGTACTGTAAAATTGAGATAGGAAAAAATGCTCTGCAGTTAAACAAATATTATCATTAATGAAACTATTTTTACAATTCACATTTTTAATGAAAATAAATTAATCGCGCGTTCGTTGAACTCGCTTTAGTTCTTCCATCCATCAAACCCATATCCATCATTTCGGCGTTCGTATAGCGCTCCATATTTGCTTGGACCTGCTATCTAAGTACGTGCAAAAGCCTTCCTGTTAGGACGGTATGTGTAGTTTTACACTGAAGAGCAACCTTGCAACTGTCCGAGTTATTAATCGACTTTTTCACATTGCCTGAAAGGTAGGCTAGGGTCACTGATAAAGAGCAAGGAATAATGATTTTGTCTTCGTGGTTGGTGCGTCCCAATAACAACTTTTGAGGTTCGGACACCTATGGTCCCTGAGCTGCCTAATCACAAAATCATGTAATATTTAATGCTGCATAAAATTATACCTAAGAGAACTTCGAAGCTGCGACACCAAAATTTGGACTTGTTAAGCTATAAACCACTCAACGGCTGTAATCGTTCGGTGTCGTTTTGAAACAACTTATATATAATATATTATATATTATATATAATATATAATATACAATATATATTATATTACATATATAATATATATAGGTAAATATCTAACTGCAAAACGGCTGACCAATTTAACAGGGAGAAAATATAATATACGGGTTCTGTATATCCTATGTATAAAATTTAGAGATCTCTTGGATTGAAATATAGTAGAACCAAGCAAATTTCTGCTTGAAAGGAACGATATTGTTGTTGAAATATAAAAATTTCTGCACAAAATGCACAAGGATAGAAATACAGGTAATTTCAGCCCTATCTTTTATTTGGAAAACCTGGGTTAGTAAAAATAACTGCAGAAAAAATTGTGGTTTTATGATTTCTGTTTTCTGGCCTTCGTACTCTTCTTTGTATAGAATTTAAATATGTTTGTATTTTAAGTGCAACACATCGGAGCGATAACTCAGTTCGGTTTACTCGCTAGGTGCATTCGGTGAGAGGTAGCCCGCTCGTTGTGGAACAGGCTACACTGAGGGAGCACCATCACTCTTTTAGCTTATTCCATGTTCGCTCTTCTTTTGTACCTACTCCACCTTATTGTTATTTGATCTATAACGAAATGTGTAAATATATGAAGAAAGCTGAGAAGTATATAGAGGAATACGTATTTGTAAATATATTTTATAGAAGAGTATAGAGAAATTCAGGTGATATGATCGCAACCTTCATTCGCTAGCCCGCTTGCATGCAATAGGAATCTATTCATATCTAGCTGTAAGCAATCAGATATCAGATTACGTGATAGGAGCTAGTTCCATTTTGCTTCTGTGAACATTTCTGTTATGTCAGTGGACTGCTGTTATTGAAGCGCAGTCAGGGAGGAATCAAGGATGAGCCAGTACTAAACCCAACTCATGCACAATTTTGACCCCGGATGGATAGTAAAAAGTGATGCGAGCATTTTTGTTTTAGTCTTGCTGCCTGTACGTAATTCCACGGTAGAGTCGGCTTAGCTGCCTGACTGCGTTTACAAAGTGCTTAAGCCAGGAGCTTTGAAAAGGGACGCCGAGCACTCAATCTTTACGGTACGTTCGCTCTATTGGGCCGGCTGGACGGACGGACCCTTCAAAATCAAAGGCATGCATACATACACATGTGCTAGCTTGCTTAACACCACGCCTTCCTTCTTCGTTAATAACTCCCTTTGCCTGTCAAGGAATATTAACTTTAATTTAAATATGCAAACCAATTAACTCCGCTTAGCATTCAAACCTCATTTTATAGGACATAATCCTGAAAAATATGATTTTTGCACTACTCAAGCTATCACAAATATTCTTACGAAGCTCTACTACTTCATGTTCAGGGGTTGACCCGAGAGTTTTCCAAAAGTCAAAGAGTTTTAACCGTTTTACTTCATATACTTCATACAGTTTTGCTGTGTGAAAGACAGTAAAATAAATCTAAAATAAAGTAATTTCTAAACAAAATGCTCACAAAGGTCAAATTTAATTGCTTCAAATGAAAGATACGAGAGAAGCAACAGTTTCAATTTTGTTTTATTTATTTTAGTACTAAGTTATGACATGATGGCATTTATTGGAATTGGCGCCCGCCACGTATCTAATAGAACCAAGTATCCGGCTCAGGCGGTTTCGTTCAGGAGGTCCGGGTTTGCTTCCCGTGACCGGCCTAACCCACCTATGGTTATTTCGGGGTTTCTTCGGGTCGCCAGGCGAATGCTGGGTAGATTAATTACAGCCCCCGAATTTCCTGCCCTACAATTCATCTCCATTATCATTTCACGTCATCTCTCATATGGTAGGCTCTTTAAGACTAGAGGTGTCAGTAGGAGTCTCGGCGGTGCCTGGCGAGTGATATGCCTTTGGTAATCATCTTCATCCTCCGGTAGTACGGCCTTCAATATCCGAGCCAGATTGGTGGACCATTTCAGGACCACAGCGGTTGGAATGCTGGTTGTGCAAGTCTGCCAGAGGTTTTCCAAACTCTGACATGTCAGTCTCCGGTCTCCGAGCCTCTTAATGCGTCAAATGGGTTGCGATGGGTGGGGTGCCGGTTGAACAAGACTGCCAGTTGTTTCTGAGATCCGGCAAGGCGTCCTTGTTTTCTATTTTTGTGTGTAATTTACGTCCTCCAACGTTAACTCATATCGGACGATGAATGGAATGGGTGAAGTGATGCTCAAATGAGTTTTCTGGATCCATAAAATTTAGAGTTACCTGACATTCGTCTTTCAGTATAAGGGAGACCCCGGAAAAATCCTTATCCAGGTAACTCACTTTGACCGAGATTCGAAATCGGGACCTTTTGAACGTGAGACAGACACGCTACAATCTACGCTACTGAGGCGGGCAGTAGGCCGTTTCGGGGCCAGGTAGATGGGACGCCAGTTGTACTGGACTACCGAGGAGTTTCTAACTGGTAAATGGTAGGACCCTGCCCTCTTCACACTCGTGTCTGCTGGGGCTCGGCCATCCATCTCTGTCGCCTCATCCTTCCTCCTGGAGCTGTCTCACTTGGGACATTAGGGCATAGGTACGAAAGTTCAGTCTGGTCGACATGCCAAATCCCATCCATAGGTAATCCTATCCTAAATGTAAATGTAGAGCTTTTAGAACACCTAAGTAAATTTCTAGAACTTTATATGTTACAGAAGTTCTGTAAATTATAGAGAAATGTGTTAAAGAACAAACAAAAAAACTAAATGGCCTGTATTATCTTTACCTGCAGAAGTTTACAGCCGTGTCACACACAGAATATAGATATGCACTTGAAGATGTTTTTATCTATGCGACTGTTATACACATGACCCATACTACTACTACGTTTACATAGCTGCGACCAATGCAGGAAGTACGTGTCCACTGCCCAGCCGGTATCCAGGTAGTATATATAAACAGGATAACAACTCCTCAATCCGTGCACATTTTAGATGTTCCCAGAAATTAGTTATGTTATTTTAATATTAAGTGAAATTTATGGTATTTTGAAGTGCGTACATCCATGTGACACTTAAACATATTTTGTATTTACAGTTCTGTAAATATTAATGACCCATCCTCAAGATGCTTAGGTACATCCATGTGACTGTTACACATATATTATCTTTCCAGCCTCGTGACTGTAGCTAACATGCATGTACATCGAAGTGTTTACATCCATGTGACTATTACACATACTTGATGATTATGAACATGTGACTGTTACATGACCTATACTTGAAGATGTTTTAATCATGTTTCATACATACTTGATTTTTACAGCCAAGTGATTGCTACATGACGTATTCTTGATGTTTCAGTCACGTGACTTACACATACTTGGGTTTTGAAGTAATGTGATGTTACATGACTTATACTTGGTGTTTGGTCATGTGATTGTTACGCACAATTGAGTTTACAGCCATATTACTGTTACCTGAAGGTGTTTGTGGCTGTTACACACACACTTGATGCTTGCAGCGATGTGCCTGTTACACAAAAAGGTAGACATGTGTTTACATTCTACAGCTGCCGCTAGCAGTTGTGCCAGATTGCTGAAAGGACCCAACCACTTGAATGTAGATTGCGTGTTTTCAAGGTTCCGGACTCTCGTGTGAAGACTGCGCATGCGTGAAATTGAGTTCTCGGGAACCTTATTACGTCGGAGTGTGAGGAGAGACACTTGTGAGTAGTGGTAGATATCTTCACGAGTTCATACAGCCTTTTCCTGGATGCGTGAAATTCACTCATCTTTTAAAGTACGTTTACTCCCAATTCCTGGGCACTTATTTGCTGCAGATGTCGAACTCGCAACATCTCAAAGATGTAATGTTTTGGAGTGGGTACAATTTGGGAAATAGAAACTCACAAAAAGTTAAAATATGTAGGTATCCGAAATATATTCATGTTCCGATAATTAGCAGGAATAAAGCGTAAAGTAAGCATTTAGTGGTTTTTTAGCAAAATGTGCGATAAGATGTTACAGGTTACTTTCACAAGATTTTCTGCCTCCATTCTTCCAACTTATATAGGCTATTCTTATCCACTTCACCTTTATGAAGAAAAATATTTGTAGAAATTTTATTATTACATATTTTTCTGATGACCAAAATATCTTCCAAGGATATAATACAAAGTTTATAAGGAATTACCCCGACCCCTACAATGCTTGATATTGATGAATTTTTAAAAATTGTTATTTTCTCAAAATGGCTCCAATGATTTCGTTAAAATATCAAATGTTTAAGACATTTCATGTGAAATTATATTATATATACGTATATATATACGTATACTTTCGTATGTATACTTGGCGTTGAAAGTTTTCGATCACCTGTCACAATCACCGTGATTTCGTTTTCAATGTTATATCATATCCCTGTTCTGATAATAAAATATGTATAAACATGTAAATATTATCTTCTTCTGCTATGTATTTGACCGGTTTACCGCGTAGACGAGTGCTGATGAGTTCCCACAACTACATTGACGTGCCCTTGCCTGTGACGTTTCCATTCGAATAGGCCTCATTCCTTGAGCAGTCTGTGTAGCAAGCAGTTCACATTGGTTTACAGTACCTCGTGCGCATCTAAACCTGGTACAAAATAGGAATAAACATAAGGCGCGGCTTGGCGTTGCTCCTCTATCGCTACTAGCCAAGGCGGTGCGTGCAACGTTGTACAGTTAAGCACGCATACTGGCTCGCTTTGCCGAAGTATGCGGCCAATTTCTTTGCACGCTATAAAGAAACCAATTAAAGGATTATTTTTCTTTTCTCGTGTTACAGAGCTATATTTTCCGAGGATTACTCTCCTAACCCCATGTTTGTAGCACATCTGGTTTTGGAGATATGGAAAGATAAGGCGTCTGATTAAAAGAACAGAATTATTAATGTCAATTAAGAAAAGCACACACGTGCTATGCTGAAGTTGCATTTTGTACCTTGCATTCAGAAAAACTGTGATCTCTTAAGAGCGCACACGTGCTTTTCAAAGTTAGTAAATATACCGCTTAGCAAGCCTAGTACTGGTGCGCCTAGTAGTAACTGCGAAACTACTTATAAGATTTTACATAAATAGGCTACAAATATTCTTGTTAATGTGTATTCCTTTTTCAAACAGATGTCAATGGAAGACATTTTCGAAAGTACAAATTTCGCTCAGAGTCGAGAATTAATGTTACAAGGTTGCCACGTGAGTGCCCATTCTGTGATGAACGTTGTTAAAGAAGGCAAACAATTTGCCAAATTAGCAGAAGTTTTTATATTTGCATCTCCAGGGAAATATCGGGCAGCTAAAAATGTGCTACCAACTTAGATAATTTTCAAAAGTGTGTTTCACATAGAACAATTTATGATTTATATGACAAGGGTGAATATCCAACTGCCAAAAGGCTGACAAATTTAATGATGGGGAAAATAGTATACATGGATTCGGTATCTTCTATGCATAATATTCTGAAATGTCTTGGGTTAAAATATAGAAGAACCAATGATGGTTGCAAATTTTTGCTGCAAAGAAGTGATATTGTTGCTGCAAGACTAAAATTTCTGCGCACAATGCATAACATTAGTACACGAGATTCAGGGCGTAGTGATGCTTCATAAATACACATTCACATCATCCGTATTTATTATCCTAATGGCACAGACAGTATAAAAATATGGCATATTTAAAATAAAAAATTATATTCACAAATCGTTGAAATTTCACTATTTTGTTTCACTATAGCAAACACCTTATTTCGTAGAATGCATCTAATTTGAATAATTTGTTTTGTATGTATATGAACGATAGCTATGTCAGCGAACTGTTCTCCAGTACAAGGTTTTAAGGTTCAGATAATCATTTGTATGTTCTCACACACATGCTGAAATATTAAGCGAACTTCTCTATCAGCATTGCATCACTGTACATCTCAGCATCTGTATGACACTTGCTAGTTTGAGACAAAGACGGATATATCTTCCACCTCTGTCACCTCCTTGCCGTGGAACTGGCAACAGCAAGAGAGTAGGATAACCATATTGGCTCAACTCATGTTCATTATTATTTTGTAGCTATTCTAGCAGTGTGTTTGTATGTCTGATTAGGTTTATACCATATTACCTCCTAATGGGCGAAAGTAGAAAATCGGAATTAAAAAAAACGTGCTGTAATCATAGCTCTGCATCAAGAAGGCTAAGACAAGGAAAGTCAGTGTAGCGCAGTTTACAGTGGTGTTTGCATTGGCGCGGTTCAAACAAACTGGTACCAATTAAAGTGTTTCCCGATCTGGAAGACCCCGAGGCGGCTTTTTCTCTTCGAGACTTCGAGGTGAACGGACCACAGCGACTCTACGAAGAACCCGGCTAGCTTGGACACAGGAGTCCAAGCGAGAAAAAGGGAGAACATCTAGCGGCGACTTCGCTTCGAGAAAACAGCGCAGCAAGACCAATATAGCCCTTTTCAGGGCTTGGCTCTTGTCTGAACTCCACTACTGCAGCCTGAGACGGCTTCGTGCCTGAAGGAGCCCTTCTCTACTGTGTGGTATCCATCCCCGAGCGCCGAAGAACACCGAGTACGACCGCTCCGCTTCTGTGGAAAGGAGAAGACACCGGCGTCGAACAGCGCAACCCATACGACGGACTTAGGACTCATCCTTACATACCCATCCTAGCAACCAAACCGGAAAAGTCACTGGGTACTTGTACCTTGCCAAAGGATTTATCCTGTAACTCGTTGGAGTTACACTTGGGCGGCTTAACGGCTGTGACTAACTCTCGGTTGTGCTTAAACGCAGTTGTTTCCTCTGCCGCCAACATGACCAAAACTGCCTTTCAGTCAACACCTTCCACCTCCAAGACAAAGACAACCATCGAAAAACGAAAGACTGAGGCGGAAGACTCCGACTCCAGCGACTCCCCAGCAGCAATAGAATCGTTAGTTGAAATTGCAAGGAGAACAAGGAATGCGACCAGACAAGAAAACAGCCAAACCAAAGCAGGGCCACGTGGATCCTTCACGCTCTACGTAATAAATTGCGAGAATGAAAAAAGATGCCCTTTCTATGTTACTAAGCTAATAACAAGAAAGCGTCTCCAACTGGAACCGCGGAATGTGGTTATGAAACAGAAAATCAACAGGCCGGCAAATACCTACCAGCTCACTTTTGATAACGAACCTAATGCAAGAATCTTTCAACAAGGAGTACATGCATCAAGCTTCGGGTCCAGAGCTTCCTACACAACCTGCCTACCTGAAACCAGGGAGAACAGAGAAAACTACACTAACAAACAGACGATAACTGCCATTATAAAGGGAATACCATTAAATATAACAGACGAGGAACTTTTGGAAAGTATCCAAGATTCGTACCCGACCATCGACAAAGCAACCAGGATCATAAGTAAGAATAAGCCTACCTCACTCATACGAGTCTTTACGAAAGAAACATCGACAATTGACAAAATATTGAATGAAGGCACATATATCGAGGGGCAGTGGTTTTACACCGAACCATCTAGGAGCGGTGAAAAACATTCACCATGCAAAAAGTGCCAACAATACGGCCATCACCAGGACGAGTGCAGCAACGAGGCAAGATGTTTCTACTGCGGAGACCACCGAATGACATGGCAGTGTATCCATAAAAACAAAGAGCCAGGGCCCTATTGTGCAACATGTCAGGATCCAGGCCATTACACGGGACAAGTAAAGTGCCCAAATTATCCCCGCGACCCGCCAACAGATGTCTGCCAAGTAAGTGAAACAAAGATATTCACTAAAGAAGAAACTACAATACCAACTAAACAACCCGAAATGGAGTGGCCGCCTCTAAAGCTACACCACATCCCAGACGACAAACGAAAACTGACCCCGGAAGAAGCTTCGCAATCAATAAGGGAGCTGTCAACAAAGACCGAAGAGAAACTGAACCAACTACAGAACAAGATAGCGGCAATACAACAACACATCTATGAATATATCGAACAACTGACAAATCACTTTGCCGAACAACTACTAAAGACTCTGACAATGTCTATTTACCAAATAACAGCACCAAAGAGACGAGGGACAGCCATTAAACAAATAGCAGATACTGCCCGGAAAATATTGAAGAAGAACATAAACGCCTACAAAGTCTCAGGCAAGCTAGCGGTAGCAGTAAATGAGGTGAAAGGAGTCAAAGTTTGACCACACTCAAAGGACAAGCAAAAAACAAGAAAAATAGTTGAACGAAAACGGCTACAAACATACAGAGATTACATAATAACATTAAAATCCTGCACCTAAACATTAATGGAATCAACGGAAAACTAGTAGAACTAAAAGCCACCATCAATCAACTATGCCCGGATATTGTTACTCTAAACGAGACAAAACTAAAACCATACAAGAAAATAGACATACCGCCCTACACCTGTTTCAGGAAGGACAGACAACGAGCACCAGGAGGCGGAGTCATGATATTAGCACGAAGGGAACTAAACCCAGAACTTACTACACTGCCACAAGAATTCCAAGAAGAAGAAGCAATTGTCATCAAAATAAAAATCCACAGAAACATACTCCATATTGCCACCGTATACACACCAAATGAGCTGCAAACAGACCTGTTACAACATTTACAAATACATCACAGGAATCTAATCATCCTAGGAGACCTTAATGCAAACCACGTCGAACTCCTCGATGAATACACAAACCAGAACGGCAGAAAACTAAAGAGAATACTCAAGGACACCACCCTCAGGATAGTGTATCTCCCAGGACCAACGAGGATTGGAGCCAGGAGCAGTGAGAGCACAACGTCCCCTGACAAAATTTTGGCTACACCAGCAGCATACAATAAGATAATGGACGCCATCATAGAACCACCAATAAGCTCTGATCATTTTCCCATAATCCTGAGAGTATCCACCGGCACATGGACCACCGAGGAAGCACTGCCCAGAAAAGTATTCGACTACTCAAACGCCGACTGGACAGCCTTCACAGAACACATCAGGAACAACATGCAACCCATACCGCAGCACGACATACAACATACACACCAGATAGACACAATCACTGAACAAATAACTGCCGAAATCCAAACCGCACGTGACAACACCATACCCACAAAGATGATAAACACCAACCGCTTTAGTCGACCACTACCTAAAGAAATTATAGACAAAATTAAAGAAAAACGAAGAGCTCACCGCAATTATATGAGGACTCACGACGTAAACGACAAGAACATACTGAATCATCTACGACAAGAAGTAAGGACAGCAATATACAAATTTAATAAACAAAAATGGGAAACCACAGTGGCAGACATCTCAAAAGCAAGGACAGCCCAACCAAAGAAGTTCTGGCAATTTATAAAAAGCATCCGCAGCAAAAAACAATTCACCTACCCTTTGCAGGTTGACGGAAAAAACATTCACTCTACGGACGAAAAACTGAAAATATTCGAGGAACACTACCGCACGGTTTTTCGCACACCTGAAAACCCGGAATTTGACAGAAAACAATTCACAGACACAAACGCCTACATTGAAAAGAACAGACAACGTTTTCTGCCCTTGATACCAGCATCGACATTAAACCCGGACGACGACACCGAAGGACCAATAACAACAGACGACTTTGCCAACACCATAAAACGCCTTGGAAAATCCGCACCCGGCCCAGACACAATCACGTACACAATGCTGAAAAATCTCCCACATCAAATGATAACAAAAATTGTACATCTATACAACTTAATCCTACAACACGGACATCATCCAGAAGCTTGGAAGAAAGCACATTTAATATTGCTAGAAAAGCCCGGAAAAACCAACACGGACCATACAAACTACAGACCAATATCCCTAACAGCAACATTATCAAAAATATTAGAGAAAATACTAGTCAAACGCCTCACCAACCACCTGGAGCAACGCAAAATAATACCTGATACACAATCCGGATTTCGCTCAACCATAACAATCGAAGATCAGCTCCTTAAAGTCATCTCTGAAATCAAAGAAAAAACAAATAGAGGATTTACAACTGCAGCCACATTCCTGGACATCCAAGGAGCCTTCGATCGATGCTGGACACATGGATTACTGTACAAAATGGCAAACCTAGGACTACCTGAAAAACTGACGAGATGGACTTCAAGTTTTTTATCCCACAGAACAGCCCGGATCAAGATAAATGGACTACTATCAGCACCCATCCAACTTGAAGCAGGAACCCCTCAGGGAAGCGCCATATCCGGATTACTGTACATAATATACACCTCTGATACTCCCCAACCGATCCACTCAACAATCCAACTGGCACAGTACGCAGACGACACCGCATACTGGTGCTCAGCACCAAAACTACGAAGCAGCAAATCTCGACTGGAGAAACAGCTCGCAATCTTTAACAAATGGGCCAACAAGTGGAGAATAACAATAAACCCAACAAAAACACAATACATAATCTTCCGCATACAAGCCAAGGACACCTACAGAGCTTCCACCATTTCATACAACAACCATAACATACCAACCCAGAGAAAAGTTAAATACCTTGGAGTGACATTAACTGAAAAACTATCAACCATTACGCACTATCAAAACAAACTCCAAGAGGCGAAGGCAGCAACATCATGCCTAAGGTTATTGGCGAAAATAGGAAAGGAAGGACTAGCCCCAAGAACTCTAACACAGATTTACAAAACCATAATTAGACCAACACTCACCTACGCAGCAATCGCCTTATGGCCCATCACCACGCAAAACACAAAAGACAGAATATCCGGATATGAACGTAAATGCCTACGCATAGCAATGAAGCTACCGCCATGGTCCAGGAGCAGTGAAATCTACGACATTGCAAAAACAACAAGTATAGAAGAAACGGTAAAAAAGAATACCACCAAATACATGGACAACGCAAAAGACCGAACCCATAGACAGACCATCATTGACGCCGCAAGGAATTACAAGCAAAGCCAGATGCATCAGAATAAGAATATAAGCGACCCTCCACTAACAACCATCATTAGACAATACGAACAAGACAAAGAAGAAGAAGATGAGAAAATACAACAGCACCTACGACTACTTCTGACCTAGAAAAACCTCATCTGGTGACCGACGGATACATCTCACACGCTGTAAAGTATCATAGAACATGTTAGAAATAAGTTATCAAAATTAAAATAATAATAATAAAAAATGAATGATGAAAATGAATAAATAAATAAATAAATAAATAAATAAAAAAAAGCCATCTGCCTCTCCTAAACAAATAAAAATTTTGGCTGAAGAGGGCGAAATAAGCCCTAAAGCAGCCTTGGGTAGACCCAGAATCCCCCTACCCAGACCCAGACCCCAGGAAGACCCCGAGTAACATCATATAGGGACGATCAGCTCATGTGTGTGGAGAGTAAACGTAAGAGAATCTTACAACAAATGAAGTTTGCGAGGAAGTTAATAGTGTGCGAACAGTTCCAATCTACTACCCATCAGCTTTTACGATTAACTCAGTCAATTGTCCACTACTTCGACGCCCATCAGTATAGCATGGCTGTTTTCCTTGATGTGGCACAGGCATTCGACAGGGTTTGGCCTGATGGTTTGCTCCTTAAGCTCTACCGCATAGGTCTTCCTAATTACTTATCTCATCTAATCCACAGTTTCTCCTACGACCGCAGCTTTTCAGTACGCATTGGTGGTAAGCTTAGATCCCCATTTGATATTAACGCAGGTGTCCCACAGGGTTCTATCTTGGCCCCTACATTTCTGATATTCCTGACTTAGCTCCGACTTCTTTAGCTCTTTACGCTGATGACACAGTACTATATTATTCTCATGTTAATCTCCAGCACGCACAACAAGTAGTACAGCTCTCTTTAGATCGCCTAACTCATTGGTTCACTACTTGGCGGTTCTCTTTGAACCCTCAGAAAACCTAGGCTACAACCTTCACTCTCTACAGGTGTGTCTCTACAGGAACAATGTCCCTTGGCTCCCCAATACAACTACCGTTAAATACCTCTCGACTGACCTGGCATGCTCATATCGATCATCTTATATCACTGGCCTCCGGGCAACTTTAAACACTCTCACCTCTGTTGGATCGCCATTGCAGCCTCGGCCTACAGTCTTCATTGTTACTCTACAAATGTGTATAGTGTTTAACGCCCGCTTTTACTACATATGGCACCGCAGGCGATGACACTGATGACACATGAGATGAAGATGGAGCACCGGTGGAATGAGATGGCAGGGGAAACCGGAGATCCCGGAGAAAACCCGCCCAAGCGCCGTGTTGTCCATCACAAATCCCACTTTGCAGTCGCCTGGGATCGAACCCGGGCCGCCTTGGTGAGACCCAAACGGTCTAACCACTGAGGCACGGCGCGGCCGTGTTACTCTACAAATCACTCGTTCGTCCGCTTATTACTTATGCCTGCCAAGTGGGGGGGGGGCGCACACACATGTCATCTGCGTCGTGTTCAGGTTATAGAGAATCGCTTCATGCGCATTGCTACCAACGCTCCATGGTTCATCCGTAATCAGCTGCTCCATCTCGAACTAGGACTGTTACCTCTTAACGACTACATTCGCAGGATCACCCGTCGTTTAGAGCTGGTATTGTTTTCCGGGCTGTTGTGCCGTGGTCTTCTGGAGAATAAAGTTCCAGACGTTTCGTCCATGACTGCGATGGACATCTTCAGTGGTAGCGCGGTCGAAGTCTTCTGGGTGAAGGTATCGCTGCGTTTGATCCGATGACTGTAGTTACTGCGGTATTTATGCTATGGTCACTCCTCTCTGATTGGGTCGGTGGGTGCGTGGCTGGTGGTGGACTGGGTGTGGCTAATGTGCTACTCTCTTCTGATTGGCTCGCTCTGTTTTTTGTAGTTAGATGACTATTTCTGTCCAGGATTACTGGATGCCAGTTGCTATTGAGTTTAAGTAGGTCTTCTTTCTTGTTGAAGTTGTTGGGATGTTTGAAAATTTCTATAGCTTCCCGCTGAAGGCGCGCATAGTAATGTGTTGTCGTGGAAATGATGTTAGTTTCATTAAAATTAATTCTATGTTCTCCTTCCTCTTCTATGTCGTGCTGAGCAACGGCGGATTTATCTGTCTGCCCAAGACGGCAGCTTCTGATGTGCTCCTTGAGTCTAGTCTTGACACTGCGTTTTGTAGTTCCGATATATACCTTCCCACACGAGCAAGGGATGCGGTATACTCCAGCTGATGATAGAGGTTCACGTTGATCTTTTGTTGAACGCAATAAATTTTGAATTTTGTTAGTAGGCCTAAAGATGGTCGCAATGTTATGACGTCGTAATAAGTGGTCTATCCAATCTGTGACATTTTTTATGTAAGGCAAGAAAACTTTGCCCTTAATTTGTTCCTTGTTTTTGGTAGAAGTTGATGGTCTGGCAGGTCGGAAAGCTCTTCTGATTTCCTGGATTGAATAACCGTTTAGTTGTAGCGACTGTTCAAGGTGATGGAGTTCTTGCTGTAGAAGGTGTGGTTCACAAATGCGAGAAGCACGGGTTGCGAGTGTCTTGATCAAGCTACGTTTCTGTCTAGGGTGATGGTTAGAACAATTGTGCAGATAACGGTCCGTATGTGTGGGTTTGCGGTAGACCGTGTGTCCCAGAGTGCCGTTGGCTTTCCTGCTGACTAAGACGTCCAGGAAAGCGAGTTGTTGGTCTTTTTCTTTTTCCATTGTGAACTGAATGCGGGGATGAATGCTGTTGAGGTGTTCAAAAAATTCTTGAAGAGCTTCTTCCCCGTGTGGCCATATGACGAAAGTGTCATCGACATAACGGAGCCAAACTGCAGGTTGGAGTGGAGCTGTACTGAGTGCTGTTGACTCGAAAGTTTCCATATAGAAGTTGGCTACCACGGCACTCAAGGGGCTCCCCATGGCAACTCCGTCAAGTTGTTCGTAGTAACAATGGTTCCACTGGAAATAGATAGTAGTGAGAACATGTTGGAAGAGAGTTATTATGTCATCTGAGAAGATTTCTTTGAGCTGTGTAAGGGCTTCTTGAACCGGCACCATGGTGAAGAGCAGAGTACGTCAGCAGAAGAGAGCAATACGGAGAACTGGAAAATATGATTTGGCCAGGCCAATCATCTAATTAAAATAACATTGAGCTCTTACTATACGAACTTGATAGGGAAGGAAAGCTGAGGTAATCAAATGCTGAAGATCTGTAGAATAATTCAAAGATGTGTTGGAGTGCAATATGTGCAAAACCACTACATAATCTTATTTTCAGAATGCCAAGACTTTGTGCAGCGGTTCTGAGAGCAAAGGGTTGATACCTTGAACAGGCTGAGATCTATATCATATTGTATTGTACTTAATATCAGAGAGAGATAATATTAATTTTGCTGGTATTTTTAAATTTTAGTTCGTGTTGGTATATTGACATAAGGTATTTAGCTTTTTTCATATGCTATCGAAAGCTATATATACAGAATGTTTCAGAAATGCTTTTCCAGACTTCAAGTATGGATTCCTCACATCAAAAGAAGGAAAAAAAGTTAATAGGAACATATGTCCCATAATCCTTTGTTTTTCGATAGGAAGTTTTCAACACATTGGTACACTTATAACACACTTACTCACAATAAATGCTCGAAATGTCCTCTTGCTTCCATTCATGCATGTACTCGTTGAATCATGGAATGTCGCATTATTTCAAAAGCTCCGGGATGGTGGTGAATAGTTTTGCAGGCACGTTGATGAAACGTTTCTGCATGCGGGATGGCAGTTCCATAAACCAATGATTTAACATGCCCCAGAGGTAAAAATCCACAGGTTTGAGGTCAGGAGTACGTGCAGGCCATGGAAATGGTCACCCTCTGCCTATCCATCGGTCATGGTAAATACCAGTCAATGCATCTGGAGAAATGCGACTAAAATATGCCGGAGTCCCATCATTCAGAAGCCACGTGTTTTTTTCTCTTATTTGCAGGAGCACATCTTCGTGAAGTAGGTCGGGAAGGGTGAGCCGGATAAAGTCCCTGTAGACAGCACCAGTAAGACGTACTGGTAAAATTTATGCAGCTACCAGACGCCAGCCCACACATTCATACTCAACCATTGCTGATGTCTAGCCTGAACAACAGCATGATGATTACGATCTACCCATACGTGTACGTTGTGGAAATTAGTAATTCCATCTCTCCCAAATGTTGCCTCCTCTGTAAACAAAACTAACCAGACAAACAATGGATTGGCTATTTGTGCTACAAACCATCGGTGGGTAATCGGCAGGCAATAGGCCCTAAACACTTTGAATATGATATGGCTATAGGAGCTGCTCGTGAGGTACCCTCCTGCTGTCGCGTGTGCCACAATTGGCACAGCCAATTGTCTTGTACTGATACCTGGATCGGTTTCAACACACTTTAACATCTGTTCTTCGCGTTCCGGCCTACGAACAACTCTTGGTATTCATCGATCAATAGTCCGTGGTGCAACGGTTCCTGTCTCAGCAAGGCGACGATAAACAGCGACAAAAGTTGGATTACTTGGTTGTCTTCGGTCTGGAAACTCCATCTGTTAGAGCCTTGCAGGCTCGCGTCCATTACCATTCGTGCGACCATACGTATGCGTGTTAACGAAATGAATATACAGAAATGGGGAACGAAACCCGTGCAGTTAACTCACAGGTACACAATTGAAACGTTGAAGACAGACTGATAAGAAATGACTAGCGTAAACCAGTCTCCATGGCAACACTTCGCTATCTACCGTGTGTAGTACAATAGGTCAAAGTCTTCTATGAGTGCATAGTGAAATGAAGATATGAGGTTGGACCTCTTTTGGTGTGAGAAGCCTGAAGTTTTTACCAATATTTCTGAAAAATATGTCTTACAATTTCTGGGAATAACTTCTGAAGTGCTCTTGTGTCCTTCATAGGGCGGTACAAAGAGGCACTCATTAGGAGTGGAGGCAGTATGCCGTTGTACAAGATAACAGCAGAGTACGGTGAGGCAGACCGAGAATATGGTCAGCAAAAGGAATTGAAAGGAAAGGAACATCATAGTACATGAACATTCACTTATAGAGAAAGGAAAATCCCGAACTGTCCAGGGTCATTTTGGTAGTAGATAGCAATTGAACACAAATCATCCCGAATGCGAGTCTCGCAAGTTACAATGCAGCCAACTCGCTTACAACAGAACATACTAGCATCTCTGTAAGTCTCTTTGTGGTATAATGGTTTGTTGGCAGCATGCGGAAAAGTCACAGCTATTTACTGGAATTTATCTTTTACATGCCTTATTTATTTACCGTCAAGTAGAATAAAAAGATGTTTAATCAATCGCCAGAAATAAACAAACATTTAATTATAATTCTCTTGTCACGAAGTGACACATTTTATTTTCTGTTAGTCTGTATGTCTATTTGATACCATGGCATCATATTTCCTCAATTACCTTCCAGAAAATACAGCTATTGACTTATGCTGCAAGAGTATCTTACGTCCTACCTGTGGCCTTTCTTTAACAAATTTTGAACTCGATCTTTACGGAATAGTAAGTTTAGAGCTGAGACAGACTTTAGCACATGTACCATGTTGTGTCTGATATATAGATCGAATCGCTCATGTAACACAATATCGCCGCTACGTAATAAATATGAAATTCTTATGATACTTTTATTGTATTATAGTTTGTAGTTAATATAACTAAACGAATATTTCTTTATTACTTGAGATACGAATTTAGAAAATGAGCAGGGATTGAAAGCAAGTGAACTTACCTCGACTTGTTCTACATCAAAATAATAGAGAAGAACGACAGTGTGCAGCAAAATAATTCTGAATACGTAGAAATAAATAAAAGAAATGTCAATTTGAAGGTGCTAAGATAGTGGACTGGACTGGACTATGCTACGGAGGGGATGCGGCACGGAGGTCCAAACTTGTGTATTTTACCTATGCCCCCGGGAGGAAGGGTGAGGCGATAAGAGACAGAGGTTGGCCGTCGCAAGGAGCCACGACAGTTCAGAGGGCAATATCCTTACAATTACCAGTTGGAAGCTTCCCGACAGGCCAGTACAGCCAACATCCCACCCACAGTGGTCCCGAAACGGCCCACTAGGCCGTCTCGGAGACCCAAGCCCGTCCAATTGGAGGAACAAGTGTTTACCAGGAGCATGTTATCTACCTTCAGCGCCGGCCGACACTTCTACCCTGAAAGAGACCACCAAATGAGAGATGATGTGAAATAATAATGGAGATGAAATGGAGGGTCAGGAAATCCCGGAGATGTAGTTAACCTGCCCAGCATTCGCCTGACGACCCGGTAAACCCCCCGAAAAAACGCCTGGGTTAAGTAGGGCGGCCACAGGAATAGAAACCTGACCTCCCGAATGCGAGCTACAGGCGAAACAGCCTAGGTCATTCCACTCGGTATGTTTTGCCTTATTTCAGTGAATTTAAGTGAAATATTTTAACATTTTACCTAATAGTTTCATCTTTTAGCACCCAAAAGAATCCGCCCCATTTATCATTTATGTTAACTTATGTTAAAATTTACGAAAATGTGAAATTTCTGGTACTGAAATTATTTTTTATTTCTCTTACATAATATAAAATTTCAAACTCATACTTTTCATTCGATCTTGAGTGTTGGTTCAGGTGGTTCTGTTGGTTAGGTCCGGGCCTCCTGATGCCAAGGTCGCGCTTACAAATCACGTCCAGACCGATGAATTTTAAAGCACTTAAAATAGACAGACTATGCCAGTAGATCAACAAGTATTTAAAAGGACTCCTGGGCGACGATGATCTGGCACACCATCAGCGCTGACATGCTGCCAATTAGCAGCTCATTAACGAACAAATATGCACACTTTGTTTTCTATCTAATGTCATAAAATAATTATAATTTCAGCGATCATTCATTATTCCCAATCAATTACCTATAAAGCTATCAGTATTTAGTTAGTGGCGTTAGCTACTGAATAGATTAATAAACCTTATTAACAGAATCTTAAGTATCAGTGGAGTTATTAGAGTTATTAGGAGTATGAGACTCCATGCCGGAGTTCCACAACAATTCGGGCACAGGCGTAGTGAAACGGTGGATACAATTTAATTGGTCGATACAAGCATTTTACAGTGTATAAAGATGCCTTACTTACTGTCCAGCCCATGCGCTGTCTCTTGTGCAACATCAAATATAAAAATCTATGTATACAAGACGTGTTAGCAACTTTTTATTCAGTTGTTGCTGGGCTTTATTTCGTTAGCGTTTTGTTTCAGCTCTTGCGCCTGCCATCTACAGTAATTTATTTGTATATTCAAAACAGATGAAACGCTTCCGACGAATATCATTAGCTTAAAGGGGAACTTCCAGTTGGCTTTTGCCCTTTTTACTTTCTCTAAAACCTAGAGGAAATATTGTGCTCTACCCAAAAATCCGATTTAGAGGTTTCATCGGCAAAAAGCTGCTTTGAGACGTGAATCGAAGGAAAACATTTCTGTTTCCACAACCAGAGTATAAAAATTATTAAGGAATTCTTTTTTAAGTTCAGTTAAAGTTTTTAAAAATTAAAACCGCTAGGAAGGTATATCTCGAAAATCGCTGTCTCCCCAAAAGTAAAAGAAAGGATATAATTTGTGTGCTTCAGTGAGCCTATATTTTGCATTGACATTGCACACAAAAAGCACGGCAGTGGATTTGCATATCCGCAAGTAAATTTACGCAAAATTAAAAGAAAGAATTTTTATTGGTCCTTAAATACAAACACTCGTGAGGACGAAATGATTTTAAAAGTTACAAAACGGTGGAATTAGCAGCTTGGCAATCATTTACAGGGGTTGTGCATGCCTTTCTTGGAAACAAAAAGCTCAGGAAAACTGTAAAATTTTGCTCTCTTATTGTTGAAATACGAAAAAGACAGGTGTTGTTTGAATCTATTTGAAAATTAATTTTTAAATTCACATTTAATCGTTTTTTTTCGTAAAATTTGGGCGATGTTAGTGATGGACAGAAGGATGTTTTCATCAGGACATTTCTGTTATGAAGAAGAGGTACCAAGGTCGTAAGGACCCAGAAATGGTGGGGGATTGTTGGTGGTTTTTTGCGATGGAAAGCAGACAGGAAATCACTGCTATCAACCACTGTTAACCACCGTCCATTAACTATTTAGTCCAAATATCATTGCGTGCATGCAAAGCAACAGTTTGAGTTAATCTTTTTCTCGCTATGATACACCATATATCATCATATCACAATAATAAATGTAACATAATATATTATATGAAATCTCGTAGGTGAGAACCTAATTGTCTTTGTAACCTGATTTTCCACCTGGGGTGATTTTTAAAATCAGCACATCTTTTTGTTCAAGAATTGTCACGAAGGTATGAAAAGGGTTTTCTTTTGTCGGATAGTGTAATTAACCATGAACGTTTTCATTTTTTCTAAAATAGAAAGCCAAAATCGATTGTTGAAACAATCCTACTTCGGTTGTCTTTAAACAGTCACACACCCACCTGCACAGGGACATTCAATCGGTGAAGTAGCGTGTTTTCTACCACCAGAATGATGTACCTTCCCACTGGGATTTATGGTCGAGCGTTCCCAGGTTTGGTAGTAGTGGCCAACGTGTTAAACCAAGGATCGCGGAATCAAATTCCGGTAAAATGTGTATTCTGCATTAAAGAGAAACTATGTTCGGCCACACTGAACCAATTAGTGAGATGGTATGCTTGGCTTCGATTTGATGTAGTTGTACACATTTTGTTACATTATAAAATGTTTTCACTCAAAGGACGGCTATTTTATGGCCACACATGTTTTACATTCAGAACCCTGGCGGCGCGTAGCATAAATGCTTCTATTTAATTAATATATTTTCGGATGGTGTCTTAGTTTTTGCGCGACACAAAATAGCTTGCATAAATGATACTAAGCTTTGGTCAATCTGTTTTTTATTGGGGCATAATACGAGGGTGGGAAAATTTATTTTCCACTGCCATTATGCTACTGATGTGATTACACAGTAGATTAATTAAAAGGTTTCATTAAACACTAATGGATAATAATAATTATCAAACACAGGTTTTGTTCTATAGATTTAACTTAATAAAACATTCTTCGAATGCATTATAATGTTTTAATTAATTACATACATACATCAAATTCCGAATAAATTCCGGCTGTGTTACCATAATTTATAATTATGTTTCTTTATATTGCTGTATCGAGACAAACATGAATTAAATTCATAAATACTATAGTGTCTCCTTCTTAGGCATACCTTTACTACGTATGTTCGGTGCCCAATGTCGTAAAGGTAAGGACTTATGGGTTCATATTTGACATGTCCTCCCTGAACAAGGTTTTTCCAGGTTTTCCTATCATCAAAACTTACAAATACAGAGAAGCTATTCCAGTCTAAGGCCCGGATCATATCCTTCCTAGAGTTTACTTAGTGTATCATCAGTAATTATCGCCTCTGTCATCTTATGTAGTAACTAAGAGTTCGATCCTTTCATGGGGACCAAAATACATATGTTGGAGGAATCTTACACCAGATCTCCTAGTACTAGATTTCATCACTCAGGTGTGATGCTAGAAGTTCGCTATTATAGTTCATATTTAATATGAGGCGAGATGACTTCGCGACATCCAGAAGTCCTGGGTACATTTTCGTAGGATAAAAGGATTTTTCGTCGTTTTCCCTGGTCACTGGGCAAATGTTCGGATTAATTCCTCTTTTACCCGAACTGACGTTAAGTCATATCGAACGGTGAATGACATGGGTGAAGTGATGCTCAAATGAGTCCGGGGTCCATGAAGCTTACAGTTACCCGACATCGTCTATCAGGATAGGGGAAAGCCCCGGAAAACCCTTATCCAGATAACTCACCCAGACCCAGATTCGAACTCGGGACCTCTTGAACGTGAGGCAGACACGCTACCATATACGCTACCGAGGCGGGCACCCGAACTGTAGGACCAGGTGACTTGGGGCTGCTTTTTGGACCAGGACGGTATAATTCGCGCTCTGAAATATTTCTCTCTGGAATTTGACGAGAAGGCCGGGTCTCTCTTTGCGGAAGATGCCTCAACTACCAAAGGACCCCTTCTCCGTAGGAATTAAATTTATTCGGTAATAGTATTGCTATCCTGCTGCTATAGTTGTGCAATGTCGTCTGCTTGTTCTTTGGGTCTGCTCTTCCTCCTAGGGGTTACATTACAAAACAAAAGGGACTGACTACGATCTACCTGCCATGCTACGCTCCTGTTACTGTCTACATACTCCGCTTTCTTAAACCATATTTAAATAATATTCTCTATTAAAATAACTAAAGTGAAGTATAAAATTTCATTTTATCAATATTTCACCGGAAATGCATCGTTTGAAATACCTGGAAAGAAAAATAATACGTGGTCTGAGTAGCTTTTCTGTGAAAAGTGTAACTCAAAAACAAGAAACTCAAATGAGTTGGTATTTTTTCCGCATTTTTAATGATGCCATATAAAAATGTTTAAGAAATTCGCCAATCTCAAAGTATGGGAAAACTGACACAAACGACCACTTTTAAAGATTGAATTTTCTCTAATTCTTTACTTCAGCAGGAATGTAAAAGGCTTTAGAATATACTGCTTATGTCAATAAATGTTCAACCTTATCGTTTTGGGTAAATATGGAAATATTGAATCATATGGAATAATTCAATGCCAAGCCTACTGAATTACGTTTTGCTTGGTAAACCACAAGGAGATCTTAAATTCATTTCGAGATGATGACGACTTAATTATAGCAGGTATGTTCAGGGCATAATGTTTGCAATGAAATGATTCATTTAGCACTATAACGAGAGAAAGCGAACGATCGGTTCACTATGTTGATTACGGAACATGGGTCACAGTGTTGTGGGTGGAAGGCACATCGTGGAACATAAGGAAGAAACGTCCATGAGGACGTTAACTCCATGCGTATAAACAAAAAATATTACTAAAAAACTAAAAGTGCTTTGGACTTAAAATTTAATCTCTCCCAAGAACGTTATACGAGTTCAACATATTCTCAAGAAAACACCCTCATAATCCTCGATATGACTTATCTTTCGAAATTCTGGTTTTCTCAAAACTGGTTCTAACCACTTTGATTAAAGCACCACATTTTTATCAGTATGAGAAATGACACGTATATCTTGAATATTCAACGAACAACTTCTGAACTTTTCTTCATTCTTATTACATAATAAATGAAGAACTCTTGAAAACACAGAGTTTGTGTTCTTTTTTTTTTATTGCCAATCTTTGAGGTATTTCTTGTAATTGGTTTGAATCTCCAAATACACATGTCTCAAATGGGAAACCTTCATTCACCCTCTCTTATATTCTCTCTCTGTCAGTCTCTCTCTCTTTCTCTCTCTCTCTTTCTCTCTCTCTTGATCATACAAAGGCAGTGGAACATCAAAGCCATTGCACAGCAATCGCTCTTAAAAGGTTTTACTAAAGCTTAAACTCAACAATATACCTACCTGTTCCTAATTTATCTTTTTGCAATAATTGATTTGCGATTTAATCACTGTGAGTACGTATTTGGTTGTCTAAGCTAACTTTAGAGTACATGTGTCAATTACCATGGCAACAAGAGTGAAACAGGTCGGTTCCAGTTTTCAATACTTACGGACCAAGAGCAAATGACGTAATACTCAACAGGTGGCAATTGTGATTTATTATTGCATTTCATTTTCGGTTTTTTAAGCATTGCAAGTAATAATTGGCTGACCACGAACTGTGAGTTACTTATCAGATCTTGAATATTTGGGAAACCTCGTCCGTGCGGGCCACGTATTCCCAGTATGCATTCTCGATCTAATAAGTATCGCTTACAGTTCTTAGTACTCAATATACTATTAAGAAAATGGTTAATAAAACGTTTCCACAAATTGTGTGCCGATTAACACGAGGTAGAAGAATAAAGTTTGTAGAGACAAGCAGTAGGAATTAGTAGAAGAATTGTGTGCGTGAGTGCAAAACACCAAATATTTTTTGAAGTATTATTTGATTATCTTTCCGGGGAAAACTTTACGTCGAATTTGGATTTTACGGAACACTTCCTTTACCTGATGCAGGTAAATGGCGCAGAAAATAAATTTTAATTCATATTCTTAAAACATTCGAATATTGGCACACACATGTTGTGACGCATTTCCAAATCAGATTGTCTAACAAAGCAGGCGTGATGGGAGGAATAACGAGAGGCTTTTGTCTTTATTAACGCAATAGTTTGACGATCTCTATGGCAACATGCCATAAGGAACACACTCTTTGTAAACAAACCGGATAAACCCGTGGTGAACTGCGACACAAGCGCCGCGCCGTGAAAAGGCGGGTGATGCTGCAGAAGGAAATTAGCCAATCAGGATAAGGAAACAGAGCCCTGTGGCGATGCGTCATTGTTTAACAAACTCATCCTCACGCTGTTTCCTGGGAACACGCGTAACTCTCTCTAAAACCGGCAATACTGTAATATTTCATGCAAGCATCCTGTACAGTAATGTTGTTTAATTATTGCCACGTAGTTTTGCACTATCCGCCCGTCTGTTTGTTTGGGAACAGCCTAACTGTATTGGGAAAGTTTGACAAACAGGAAACGCCACACTTGATTTAGACAATGGTAAGATTTTCGAGGAAGTTTACCACCATTATTGGTTAATTGTGCCTGACTATAGCTGTTAGAGGTTTTGTATTCCATTAAAATTTGGATATCGAAATTATACGTAAATATACGTCTCGACATTTTTAAAGTAATGACTGTGTGCGTGACCCAGGGTCTTGTGTGTATAACCTCTTAACAAGGAGCTGGTTAAGCAGCGATCTCGGTACTAGTGTATAAGATCAGAATCTTCTTAGGAAGCCATACGAAGATACTGAAGGAGACTCTTCTTTTCTCAAACTAACCTGTATATGGAACTCTTTTCAAAATATTTCATTTTCTCAAAACTGACTTAAGTATACGAAATATATAGGTATCTTGAATTTTATGGCAATGAAATGTATTAGTTATTTGCGATATCAGTATCGTAATGCATCAAATTGCATTTCGAGATCCGCATATTACATGGGCAAAAATGAAAATGTTTCGGGCGCAAAACTAGTCAATTCATTATGTATTTCCACCTGGTGAATAAAAAATGCCAGATCAGCTCTTGCTTTGGACGTAAAGTGAAATTTCAATCGTTAGTGTCAACATTTTCAATTTGAAGGAATTTTTTTGAGAATTGGTACTGCTGTCAAATAACAAATACAAATGCTCTTCAACGCCCTCAAAAATACCATAACCTTTGATGCAACATGTACCATAAAATCCATAATCTCCACTCCTGCCTAGACTTTTTCCCTCCTAGTTGTGGAGCTGTTAGTGATGAACATGGTGAAAGACTTTATTAGGATATTTCGGTTATGGAACAAAGATGTCAGGACCATTGGAATGAAGCAATGCTTGTGGATTACTGTTGGTCTTTCTGTAGGGAAGCTTCAGAACTCCCTTACAAGCTAAAGACGACGATATCATGAAGCCGCCCATGATTTTGTTCAGACAGGACCATCTGTGATATATTCTTCGTGCAAGTTAGAACTCTTACCATTTAGAACCACCATTTTAATAATATGAAATATTTCCACCTAGTTTATGTCACAGAAACTAGAGCTAAGATAAGTTTTCCATTGGCACATTCGTTTTTCTCACTTAAAAATAATAAGAATTGACTCATGAAGTGCTCGAAACATTTTTTATTTATTTTTTTTGCCAGTGTAATCAGACAAGACCGTAGATCGAGTTTGATAACCGGTCGAGTATTTTAATTTGATGTTATGATACACATATCGTACAACGTTTTGTATACTTTGATAAAGACATTTTTATACCTAAAATTTGTACGATGGAAATATACATTGATTTTCCAGTGGATAGTTGGATGTAGATAGTCATGTATGAAACCAGCTATAGAATTGCGGTAACTAGGGGAACATATAGATATACACTATTGCAAGAATGACTGATTCTGTTATAATCTTCGCAAAGTTAAGGGCATATGGAGGCGGGCCGTACAGCAGACCAGCCAATGCTAAACTTGCTCCTCTTATCAGCACTGCCGAATGTGGTACATGCATCTCACGCGAACTGAACTGAGAACATTATATTTATTTATTACGCTCGGATAAATGTTTGAAAATGATAGATGGCAATCTTATAATAATAATGAATGTTATTTTTTTATCATGGCCGTACAAAGATCCTGTCTCTACGATACTTAGAAAGCGAGCAATGCACGCTTTCCCTTCACATAGTTACGGTTAAATGTTACGGATAAATATTTGAACTATACAGATGCCAATGTTATAATAAGAAAGAATATTATTTTCTAAACATGACCATACAAAACTCCTGTCTTTATGATGTTTAGAACACGAGCGATACACGTTTAATCTTTATATGTTTATTCTTTCCTCACAATATCTCAAGCATAAATAGCTAGTGCACCTGCTATAAAAACAGAACTCACGCAGTTTGAAACAGACTGGCAATGTTCAGTTCGTTTTCAGAGTACTGGTGTGCTATTTGGTTGACGTGAACGGCATCGTTAAGTCGTATGTCTAACTCAAGCTCAAATACTGTTTAATATTACATTAAATTATTATTATACACATATCATTTAGCAGTGTTTGTGATCCGAGGGTGTGAATATGTCCCTCGAACCTGGGACAAATGATTTTTCGATTAACAAACCTGAAGTGATTCATTCTCAGGCCATAAAAGTCATATTTAATGGGAAAATGATTTTATGAAAGCTTTCCAATCCAGAACATAGAGCAATTATATTTATTTAAAAAAAAAGAAAGGCAATTATCTGTGGAAGCTTGCGGTGTACACATAGTATCACGAATTTGTAATGAAACAGCCTCACCCTTAGGTAAAGGGAGTGTACCGGATTAATGTCTTAGGAATATTTAATGTGTTGTTTAACTATGTGAAAAGTAGGCAAAGCGTTTCATGGCTTGTAATCCGTACTCTTATGTATAGAAACTGCGCTAGACGCACTACGCTCGGCAAAAGCGCTCCGCTTGAGCATTGGCCAGCGTTGACTTTTGCAAGCGAATGTTGAGTTTGCAGCAAATTCTGCTATTAACTTATTAAAACCTGCTAAATCTGGAATTGTTCGGAATCTGAGTATAATAAATTTGAACCGTGGTGCAAGAAGAAAAATATTTAATAATATGTCTGAAAAGGTTCTTCTAACTTATTTTGGTAAGAAAAGTGTAAATGAGAAAGGTGGTTCGTTGTGGACACATTATTTTATGCTACGCAGTACCATCTCGTCCGAGAAAAATGTTGACATCGGTAAGTGAGCATTTTCTCGAAAGCAGACTTACGTACTTAAGTTTCTGTTCGACGCAGATGACCGAATCCATCTAATGATGAAAATTTCTTTAATGATTGAAATTTTGGTACTGTTACAATAAAAGTACACAACAAATAAATATTAACTTTGATTTTCGGTTGCGTATTTTCATGCACTTAACCTTCATTTTACCGCTACCAAATAGGCGTAGACCATTACGATACTTGTTTCAATTTTGTAATGTTCCACTTTACATAATGTATATAAATGATGTCACATAGCAGTTAACTCTTAAAAATTTTACTATCGCTTCAGCTGTTTATTCTACTACTCTCATTTACCTAAAGGAGCCAAACAAATAGAATACTACGAGTTATACATATATTATTATTATTATTATTATTATTATTATTATTATTATTATTATTATTATTATTATTATTATTATTATTATTATTATTATTATTATTATTATTATTATTATTATTATTATTATTATTATTATTATTATTATTATTATTATTATTATTATTATTATTATTATTATTATTATTATTATTATTATTATTATTATTATTATTATTATTATTATTATTATTATTATTATTATTATTATTATTATTATTATTATTATTATTATTATTATTATTATTATTATTATTATTATTATTATTATTATTATTATTATTATTATTATTATTATTATTATTATTATTATTATTATTATTATTATTATTATTATTATTATTATTATTATTATTATTATTATTATTATTATTATTATTATTATTATTATTATTATTATTATTATTATTATTATTATTATTATTATTATTATTATTATTATTATTATTATTATTATTATTATTATTATTATTATTATTATTATTATTATTATTATTATTATTATTATTATTATTATTATTATTATTATTATTATTATTATTATTATTATTATTATTATTATTATTATTATTATTATTATTATTATTATTATTATTATTATTATTATTATTATTATTATTATTATTATTATTATTATTATTATTATTATTATTATTATTATTATTATTATTATTATTATTATTATTATTATTATTATTATTATTATTATTATTATTATTATTATTATTATTATTATTATTATTATTATTATTATTATTATTATTATTATTATTATTATTATTATTATTATTATTATTATTATTATTATTATTATTATTATTATTATTATTATTATTATTATTATTATTATTATTATTATTATTATTATGACAATACCAGCAATAATACAAGCGATAACAATGAGGATAATAATAATCCAATATTAAGTATCTACTAGTGATAGTACAATATATAATTACCTATTTTCCCGTCTATAAGTCATGATCTTCTGTAGTCTCTGTTTAAAACTATTTACACTTTGAGACAGTGTCTTCAGAAATTCTGCAGGTATTTTGTTGCTGTCATCAATTGTTCTGTTTACAAAGGGAAATTTCCCTATATCCGTTTTCTGTAACCTACTACTTATTTTCTTGCAATGATCATTTCGCCTCCAATAGCCTTCAATTGAACATGCGATTGCATACGTAGGACTTTTTTGGTGTTACTTATTTGGAGTTTATTTTGGAGGGTCTAATTCTGAAATTATGCTTTGTGTTAATATTAACTTTGCTAGTTTCATGTGATAAAATATTAAATTCATAACTGTCTTTTGGAGAGTTTGTTGCTTAGCACGAGGTTTTAGTATTTTTGTTCTACCCTTCTTATATCATAAGTGTAGTGTGTTTATACGAGGTTTTAGAATAGGAACGTAGATTTTTTTTTTTTTTTTTTTTTTTTTTTTTTTTTTTTTTTTTTTTTTTTTTTTTTTGCTATCTATAGGTTTTTCTGTTATTTTCGGTGACAAATAACTTTATATGTTTCGTTTTTTTAGCGGACCATACATTTTTGTTATATAGTTATTCGTTATTTTAATTTTTAAATCATTTTTCTTTATTTCAAGCTACTTTAAGGCTAAAACTTATCATTTTCTGTTAAATCATAATTTTTCTTTGAGGTTAGTAAGTGCAGAAAGCTATTTTTCCTTTCTTTCTTTCTTTTCTTTCTTTCTTTTTTTTTTTTTTTGTGCAACTTACGTTCTCCAACGTTAAGTCATATCGGACGATGAAGGGCAGGATGAAATGATGCCAAATGAGCCCAGGGCTCATGAAGCAGAGAGTTACCCGATATTCATATTTTAGGATGAGGGAAAACCCCGTAAAAAGCCTTATCCAGGTAACTCACCCTGACCGAATATTCGAACTCGGGACCTTTCGTACGTGAGGCAGACATGCTACAATCTAAGCTACCGAGGCGGGCACAAAAAGCTAATCATTTCTTCTTTCTCATCACTCACTAGCATTTTGCTACCTTTTCTAGGTGTTATTTTTACAGTGAATATTGTATGATAAGATAATGATTGAATTTTATAATTATTAATATGAGCTATACTTTGTAGCTTATGTAAGATTAGAAAGGTTAATGGTAGTAAGTGCCACTTACTTGAAAGTAATTCATAGGTTGGACCGGAAAGCTTCCCTGAAGTCAGGCCTGTCAAGCTACCACTCTCGCCACAGTATCGATACGCCCCTTCAATGACAACCTGTGCATGTTCTGAAGTAGTAGGGTTCAATACGTTAAAGGCACTCTGCTGATAAGCAAACACACAATCTTCTACAATACAGAAATCCAAATGGGTAGTTTAAACTGAGCAGTACACTAAATCCTCCTTTAGTGCTGGTAATCTTCGAGGTAGTTGTTTGATCGACAGAGAGCGTCCTACAGTTCCTGTATAGCGCTTCGTTCTGATTGGTTGCCATAGCTTTGTGAAAAGCCTTATGACCTGCACATGTTCTCAGCGAAAGGAAACTACAAATTTGTAGTTCCATTGAACCAGTTACGTCCAATAGTGTTCAGTAGTAAATATGGTGTACTATTTCAATTATGAATTGTCTGTATTTTTATGCACTTCCTTCGAACGGAAAGCAAACTTCTAGAGTAGGATTGATGACGGGTTCATTAGTTGCTAATTATGTATTTCACGATGTATTTTCTTTTTCAGGAATTATGTTCGGCATGTCAGTAATGTTCGGTATGGTATTCTGGCTACTGAACCAGAACAAACGTGACAGTGGAATGTCCTTATTTATTTGTATGTATTTTAAGAATCTGATGTTTCTTCATATTTATAGTTAGAATATAAAATAACCAAAATTTCAAGAAGGGAATTTGAAACGTTTTACCAAAATTCAGCATAATAAACTTGATTGTTCCAGTTCTCAAACTATTTAGTCAAGCTAACTAAAGCCATTTTACACAGATAAATATGAAAGCTATTCGCCATGGTCTAGGGCTAACATGCTAGCCTTTGTTTCCCGAGGTCATGGGATTTACACCTGGTGAGGGTGATTAATACTTTTCGAGCGTAAACTCCCAGCATGGCTTTCTTCGGAAGGGAAGTACAACCGTTGGTCCTGCAGTAGATTTATGGGGGCAAACGAATCTCAAGGCATATAAGAAGACTTATGAGCAAAATTAGCATGTTTCACGCCCAATATACAATCGGACGCATAGAATCATAGCAGCCAAAGAGCGCCCATAAACAAGCAAAGGATGAAAGAAAATACCTGAAATTTTGAGTTACATTTTTAAAAGATGTATGACTAATCATACAATCTTACATTTATGTTCAGTGTTTCTTTCAAAAGAAAACTGGCAGCCAGGGTTGCAAACACTTTTTTATTAGAATGCCCTTCTGGATAATTTGGTTTTCTGAGCACACAGTATTAGTGATTCGCCATTTGAATTAAACTGCCTTTGTCCTGAAATAGTTAAAAATGCTGATGTTTTACAATTAATTGACGCTTTCCAGCATCGTCAACCTTCTCGACACACCGAGGCTCACGTCAAGAAAGACTTCATTCAGACTTACTTAAAATGAACACCAATGCTATACTACCACTTTTCACTCACCAGGGTTAGTGGTGAGCACTACACGAATTGTCACTGGAACTGAGTATTTTTAAGTGTATCTAACAAAATGTTTGATGTTTTGAATGTATCCATAAATATTCTACCCACAAACTATGTAAATTACGTTGGCCTCGTATTTGTTACTGTGCGGCATGTTTAAAAGGCCACTGACATCTTTAAATCTCCTGAGCTGTCCTATTTAACACACTAGTACCTTTCTGGTTGTGCTTTTTGTCAGTTTTATACTTTTGGGCAAAACATTTATTCTTTACTTTCAGTTTTTTATGGTTTTGTATGCAAATTTTCATACGTATGAGATATGTAAAGATTCATTGATACACTTTATGATTTATTTCTTTATTTGCTCACAATCCATTATTTTACTTCATAAAGCCAAAGGCATATTTCCCCACAAACATAGACGTCAGCTTCTATCAAAATGGTAGATTCATTGTTCTGTACTGAAGTATGAGAAAATATATTCGATCTGTTCTTGGCCAAACGTGAAGTTGTAATAGAGTTTAATAATATTTTACCTTCGTCTTACTAAATACAAACACATAATTTTATAGCAGGTGAAAATATTTGAGCCAGAACTTAAGCTTTTGCACATACATTTGTTTATTTGCTCATATGGGTTTAGCAATTTTCAAGTAAATAGCCTAAAAATAAAAAGTTACGACAGTCAGTCACAGTCCTTAAGGAATTAATATGACCACTTACCTAAAGTCCTATAATACATCATAATTGTAATAATTCCGGATTGTGGTGCATCATTTTTTTCACATTATTATATATTAACCTGCATTGCTATTTACTCACCAAAGTAGTCGATTATACTGGTAAATTCCAAGGATTATTTTTGTCGTAGCTTAATATATTGGGTGATGTAAGGTCGTAAGGATTTGTACCGCTCTCTGCTGGAAGACAGTTCCTACTTCATGGCTGAAAAAAAAATGTTTTGGTGTAGTGTAACGATCTAACTCGGCGTAGATGAGGATGTGTTGGGATACATTAAATAATAGATTGCACAACATCCCTGGATAACATCGTGGCAAGAGGAATGATACAATGTGAAGTGTGTTTTGGTAAGTTTTAAAAACATATTAGTATACTCACATTTTAATACTACATTATTCAACGAGACTATAATGGTAGTAATTAAACGCAAGTATTATTATTTACCGAACGACCGAAGCGAGCTTAATAATTATGATACGAGTGGTTTAATTACCATTATATACAAGTTTCATACGACTGTTTATGCTCAATCATTTATCCAAATTAAAGGTTCCATTTCAAAGTATTTATTTCTGGTTTGAGTGATATGTTACTATCGTAGTGAGACATAGTACGTAGGACGCAGGCGCAGAAACATTGATTACTTCCCTACAAACAGCTGTTGACGTGTGACACAGTTTAACCTAAAAACATTAAAACAAAGCATAGGCAACATTAAAAAAAGAAACTTACTTTTATCATGAGGTATTTAACATCAGGTGCTTCATTTATAAATGCTTTCAACTCACCAGGTGTAAATGTTTTGGCTTTTTCCCTTTGTATCCTTCTGATATGGGTTTTAGTAAGCTGTTAAGTTTTGAGTATTTAGATAAGTTAATTTGGTGCCTAATTTTGAGTGTTGGTTTCAAAACATAATAGTGTGTCCACAAGGTAGATTATTTTATATTTTGAGACAATTCTTCGAAATACACTAGGAATACATTTTCTGAGAGTGAGTTTATACCTTTTGATATTCTCCAATCCATGGATTGTGAATAGAATTTCTCTCGTTATTGACTTTTGTGACAAAAATTTATTGGTAACATTGAGTGCTTTTGCCGTAATTTCTGTGGGTGTTCGTCCAATGCCATTGTTACTAGTATTAGAGTTTTCTTACTTTTTTCTAAACTGGCGCTAGCACCGTTGTCGATCGAAACGAGAATAATCGATACTTGCGCTTTCACAATGTTATGTGGTCACTTTCCTTTTGGTCGAATACCAAAACTTTAATGAACAGGTATTCTTTAATGAGACCCATTAAAGTACTGCTACTAGTATATAAATGCTCAAGTTTGGCATGGTCAAGCATAAACTATTATTACATTCCAAGGACATAAATATTATGTTCTGGGCTTATAGACCGTGGTCTAGTAGTTCTTGAAAAGTGAACCGACGTTTCGCCAGGAACTGCGCCTAGCATCATCAGGGTGGTGATCTGTCAGCTGTAGAACTCAGAAGTCACAGCGCACTATAACTACTGCTGTGAAGGTGGCTGTAGTCGGAAAATGTGGTGTTGGCGGCTGGGTATCTGCGTCGATGGACTGTGGAGTTTCCTGGCGCACCGATCGACTAGGTGCCGGGTGGACATCTAGTGTGCCGGGGGAGGCGGGCCCGGCCGGCCGACACTTCCCTTGCCGAGTGGCGGGAGGCTCCCTCTCGACTGTCGTCACCGACAGCGAGGCGGGAGACGGCGTTCGACTGCTGGCTGGCGAGAGCTGCAATGAAGGCAGCTTCGCACTGTTGCTTCCAGCAGTTCGGTGTTGCGGCGAGTGGCCGGTCTCCGGGCGGGCATCCAGCGTGATGGGGGAAGCGGTCCTGGCTGCCCAGAATTTTCCCTGCGGTGCGGCGAGGGGCTCCCTCTCGACTGCCGGCAGCGGCAGCGAGGCGGGAGTCGGCGCTCGAGAGCAGGCTGACGAGAGCTGCGGTGCAGGCTTCGCTGCCTGGCTCTGTTTCCTGGATGATGCCTTCTTCTTCCCATTATGTGTTTCACCCCGGAGTCTTCGGCGTGATTCCTTACTGACTCCTTCGGCGTTGCACCGGCTTTTATATATCTGCCGGGCGCGGTAACCTTTCTGGAATTATAAGCCTCTGGAATTGCAGTGGTGAACGGTGCTGTTGACAGGAATAATACGACTTGTTTTCTGACGTCAGCTGATGCGTGTTTATATCTCACGGCAACTTGCTTCTTGCTACCTGACGCCAGCCAGTGGCTGAGCTTGAGGTGTTACTTTCTCAATGAAACTTCTGCGATTTCCGTTACAATGGTAATGATATCTTAATCAAACCATTTAGGCATTTTTTTAGAAAATAAAAGACAAAAATGTTCTAAGTAATAGTTGGGAGTGCATGAGTTTGTTTGAAAAGTTTTATATCGCATATTAATTTAAATACCCGGCGCTCATTTTTAGCTATGCTGTCCGTGTACATTCAGACAGATACACAAAGTCAAACTGAAAAATCAATGCCATGGCTGGGATTTGAACCACAGATCCCCTGGTTTCCGTCCAGTTGCTCTTACCCATTGAGGTACCATGGCCAATTTGCCAATATGACATTAAATTCTCCAACTGACTCATATATTTTCCCGGTAAACCACTACAAAAATCAGGAGATCCATGGTTCAAATCCCGGCCATGACATTGCATTTTTCAGTTTCACTCTATATATTCAAACCCTTAGCCTATACACGGCTAGTGTGAAGAAATTATTCATTTCCAGCAATTAACTTACATACACAGATGTTATTCTAAAAATGCTCTTCTTTGGTTTAGGGGCCATCAAACCATTTGTGCAACTCGTATCTCGGTATGGACTCCTTGGGTGGAGTACAACACTTCCTCTACTTCTGATAAATATAAGTACGTAGTAGGAAATGTAAACGTTGAATGGAAGTTTAAGTTATGACGGAGATATATTAAGGAAATGAAACACACTAAAAACTCTGCTACAGCATATATCTGGGAATAGTTGTAACAAGCGTTCGCATAATTGCAGCTGTCTTACTCCTACCTCAGAGTTCTTTGTGCCCGAGTTCAATAAAACATTTTGAAGCTATTTTTGCTAGTAACTTTGACAATCTCTGGAAAATAGTTCCTATGTGGTAGTATTAAATAATAAAAATAAAATGTTGATTGAGGTTGTGTTAGTGAATGACAGAGTTACGAGCAGCTGATGGAGATATTGCTAAGAAATTGTCTCTATTGTGCGTTAAATCCCATATTAGTTTCTTTTTTTAGCTCAAACCCATTCTTATACTGCCCGAGCTAAGATTTATTTGTATGGAATAAAATGGAGAGTAATAAACTTACAGATTTCGACCTTTGTCTCGCATAGACCCAACATCCAACGCTACAACACACGAACGTGTGCCCTCACCTGTAGGTAGCAGTTGCTATGAAGCGTGCCACAAAGAGGACGACCGGACACCTGTGTAAACAAATGCGCCTTACCCGGCCACATGTAATGGTCTCGGTCATTTCACAGGGCAGGTGCAGTGCCCTGCATACCCTCGAGGAATCTCAACAGGACCAACACCCCGGAGCGAAGCCACAAGCGAGCCTGCGGGATGGCAGCAAGCCCTTGGCTGCCTGCGGGAGGACCTGCAGCAAGTTACCAGCAGACTCCACTCCCTTGAGGAGCTCCTCACAATACTCACCGCCGCCAACCACCGGACTCCAGCGGAAGAAGTTCAGGACCTCCACTCAGAGGTCCTTAACTTAAACCAGCGCCTGGGCAACCTGGAAGAATCTGTCACCGTCGCTGCCCATCAACAGAAGTCTAACCACGCCGACCTCCAAGACAAACTGACAACTTCACACAGACTACTAACTAACGGACTTACTCCACTGGACCAACTTTCCTCTTCAGTAACCCAACTACAGCAGACAACAAAGGCCATCAACTCCCAACTTCAACGCACCGAACACTTAGCCAGCGAACAGAAAGACATACTTGCCTCATTACAACGCAAGATGCACCGAGTGGAGACTTACCTCACCGACACACTTCCCTGCCAGCCGACGGACTCTTCCACCCTCAACAGCAGACTCGACCAGCTCCACTCACAACTTACAGAAATGGACAACAGCCTCCTCACACGACTCCATGACATGAAATCTGCAGAGCAAATCATCGCCGACTACGACACACAAAGCACCAGGAGGATCCAGGCTCAGTTCAGTTCCAGCTCACCCACAATCGGACACCTGATGACGCCTCAGCAACACTCCCCCAGGCAATAACTGCCGGAAATTATGCCCTTCAATGAACTTATTATATTTACAATAGACTCCAATTTCCACTCCTCACCTTGAATAACTTCCTTCATTTCCACGCGCTTCGTTCAGGGCCTTTTGGTCATGTTCGACGCCTGGCAATCATTCTTCACCCGCTCGCCGTTATTGACGGCCAGCTCTGCATCTTTACCTTTACTGACGGTAGTGTTCAATGCGGGATCCCTTAAAGCCACTCAAAATGCCTTCCTCATTTTCTCACCTTTTATCCTTTAGTAGATAGTTAAAAAATGCCGGGAACTGCCCTAAGGTCTTTCCCGATGTGGCAATGCGCTGACAGGAGAGATTCTTGATGCTTCCTCTTCGGCTGCTCAAAACCAAAACCTGAATGACGACAACTCTCACTGCGGCATTTACATCCGGGCCGCTGTTTCTCGAAGCATGTCGAAGTTTCTCGAAATCTGCCTAAGCTTCACGACCTTTCGTGGTGCAGTGAGAACGTCCAGACAATCTCGTCTCTTTCTCCCGCTGTTGCTCTCTCTCTCTCCTTCGGCAAGTGCCCAGCTCTCATCGGTCCGTGGGCGTGGCTTGAGCGCTATATGTCTCTTTCACTCCCCGCTTTTATCTCTCTCGGTGCTCGTCTAAGCAGCAGCAAAACAATGCCTCGCGATAATTACGACTTCCATAATAACTTTTACAGAAAGGTTCTAAGCAATTAGAACAAAAACTTCAAAAATAGGTAACTCCATAAGTTAGTAAATTTTACAGGAAGCTTTACCAGATCCACAGCTTTGGGGCAATAGGTAAGGTTTTCTCTAAAATTATTGTCACTTCTGCAAACGACAGTTAGAATGAGCAGCACATACAAAACCCAGAAAATAACCCGTGAGGTGACAACTCGAGTGGGCCAAAGCCTGCCAACCCAATGGCGATCTCACGCCTACATACGCAAGGTGATGTGGGCGATTACCTAACCGATATGGGGTGGAGATGTGGTGAGCATCACGACACCCCTAGCCGTAAAATTAGCTTTCTAAACCAGAGTTCGCTCCTCATTTTCCTCAAGATGCTGAGTGGACACCGGTCCTATACCTGGACTTAAAATCCGCACCCCCTCCCCCAAAGAGCGAAACCGGCGAATTCCGCAGCAGGGAACCAAAGCTCACTCCGCCAGTGAATAAGTTGCACTCCAGTTGGTATTCCCAGCAAATCCAGGATTTCAGAAAATAAAAATTTAAGAAACATTTGCCATATAGGGAGTCTGGGGTCCGGTGGATTGTCTTCAATATCTTCGTGTCTCTTCTTTGGAACTTAATGACCTGAAGTACAAGGTGTATACTTAGCCAAATTAATAGATGGATATGGACATGGACCTTTATTTATAAATGACATTTGAGAACTTCAAAATATATTATCGTTTAGATTTCGATATCAAATTTTTGGGTAGAATGCAATATTTTCTCCACCTTCTACATGCAAGTAGTAAATCTATTACTTGCAGTTAAATCTCATCCCGTACCTCTGATTCCAAGAAATATTGTATTCTTATACAAGTGTTAATTACTGCATACATAGCCCAAATACGCCGTTTAGTACGCTGTTGGAGTATTGGCGCTTCAGTAATCTTTATTTCTGTTTAACATGTCAATGAAGAAGCGATACCTCGTGATAAACATTTAGAGAAAACTGAAGGAGGCAGTGTACGAAGGTTTCAAATCATTAGAGCTAAGAAAAACTACAAATCCATATTCAAACGTAACTACAAAATTTGAATTTCGGCTCTCTAATAACAAAGGCTTTGATTATAGACATGATGTGGACCAAAGTAGTTAATGAATACGATGAAATATTGTTATTTTCTAGAATGTTCAAATATCTACAGTTTTCTTAAATAGGAAATCATTTTCATTTTCATTTTTTATTTTCTCTACCACGTTCATAAGATAGAAATTGATTCTATTCCACCCGAAAATTCACTGGAAATAAACCTAAGTTAAGAAGTGCCCCGAATCAAAAAAAGAAAAAACAGAACTTTTCAAAGCGATCCTAGCATGTTATTGGACAACTGGAAAAGGAAAAGTCAGTTAAGTACCAAACTTCAGCTTAAGGCCAACATTTTCCGAGGCTCTAAATATTCAGGAAAATCTGCCAAATCTGCCACCTCAAACTACATTACACTGAAAAATGTTTTAAAATTGGGATTGCCTTAAAATCTTGATGAAATAATTTTGGTTAAAATACAATGCGTATAACATATTTTTATGACGACTTGAACGTATATCCTGGATCATATATAAAAAGCTTCTAAAGTCCTTTTATTCCAAACGACTACAATTTGGTGATATATAAAGACAAGCAAAACCTTACTAAATAAACAAATGTATATATAACCGTGAAAACACACAATTTATATCTTATAACGCCTTTTTGTGTAAATAATTGTTTCTGACTTATTCCTTGTTCATATATTGAATTTTCAAAAGCGTTAATTTTTTTCTCAAAACCAAGGGCACCATTCCCTTTTCCCCTTACTGGCCATCCAAAGGAAGATATTTTAAAGCTACCACTTAGCAAACAGCTCTTAAGCGCTCTTAATGGTTAAAACTTATTTAATTGATACCTTCAAATTAATATTATACCATAAAATTGTTTCTGCAAACTTTTATGTTGAGTAACATAAAGTAAATAGAAGAATAAACCTTTATATCAATATGTTATGGAAGAACGGATAGAGGATGCTAGGAATCAGAATCTCTATTTTATCGTGGTCATGGAGAGAACATGGAATTTCAAAGCCTTACATAGCGACACACTTTAAAAATTGGACTTTCTCTCTAACTCCGGCACTCTAAAATGAAAGTCGTGAAAGCTAATTTAACTTCTGTATAGATTACAGAGAATTGGATAGAGTAATAAGCGTTTGAAAGCGAAGTTTCTAGAAGAAGGGTAGAGATGTCCATTTGAGTGTAACACATCAAAAATGTTTAAGGTAAACAACCAAGCACACCTGTTTGCTGCCAATGCTTATTGGTGACTTAGCTGGAACTTTGATGTTTTACTGTTGTTAGTAATTACTTTTATTTTCGTGTAAGTATTATTTCAATTGTTTGTATCATCCAAAAATTGTTTACAATGCACGTGAATTTAGTGCATTGGAACATCTCGGAATTAAAAACTATAAACTTGAGTTCTCTCGTGTTTTCAAATCCTTCCTTGTTCTGCAATGTTATTCTTATATCGTAATGCCTATTTTATTTTCATTGCTTTAAAATCTTCCAGCTGGCTCCTTTAAAAAGCTTAAAGAATGTGTTTAAATGAAATCGAAGAACAAGTTTTGGGAGCCGTTACGACGTTAGTACTATTCAGCAAAGACAAACATTTCGTTTGTGAATTATGGGAAAGTAGGCTACTACACATCTAACCATTCACTGTATATGCTAAGCAGTCCTTTGTTTGTAGTATAATAGACGCAGTCATCTGTCACACGTCCAGATTAATGTGCTGATTGTATTTTATGTGAATCGTAAATAAGTAACTCTCAGTAACATAAAATTACTTTACAAGTACCTGTCCTCTATAGCTACAGGAAGAACACGGCTAATTGATCTTGTCCATCGAACAGAAGCTAATCGTTATGTCGCTCGTCTTCAAACTGTAATTTACGCTTTATCACCATCGATGCTCCAAAAGTGATTTCGTTGATTCCATGTACCACCTCCGGTACTTACATCAATCTACAGTGATCTATAATAGGTTTATGGTGCATCTTCTCCTTTTTATTTTATGACCTATTACAATTTTTCTAGTATTAAAATAAAAGTATTTGAAACTTCGGCGTCATGTTGACTTCTTTAACCTTCATAGAACAGTCTTCCAAATTGTGGAAATACTCAATAGTCTTCAACTAACTTTGGAAGGGGAACAATACAGGTCGGCATAATCTATAAGCAGTACTTTCAGTTGGCTAAATTTTAAACTTATTTCCCCGTAGCTATTTCATAACATAAAACCTATGTAAATTCCGCAATTACCAAGTTAATTTCCTTCAAAAGGACGATTAGTGTGCGGCCACCTGAAACATAATAATCTCAGTTATGAATTATAAAATATGTATTCAGGGATTTCTATCTCCTCTAATGTATCTGTTAACAAATTGATTACACCATAAGTAAAAGGTAATATTGTAAAACTTTCTTACGTCTAAACATGTTCTTTCACAACAAAAATTAAAGCAGAAGGGCTTTATAATAGGAATTTATGAAATTAAATTATACGTTACTTTACATTCCTATGTCTGCCTGAAAGAAAATGAATTTTCAGTGGTTAAAGAATGATCAAATCGAATGACTTGTTTTTGTGATTATACTACGTCCACGCCGAAATTTTATCCCTTCATACTATTAAGTTATATTTGAAAACCAAATAACAAGAAACGTCTCCACATGATTACAGCTACAAAACATATATTTTATACATAACTAACATTTAAATAGATCACATATTGTAATAAATAAGACTGGTTTACCACTTTAAATGTAATTTATAATTAAACTGTCTTACATATACGGTATTTTAATAAAAATCTTAAGAGCTATTTTGCGAAAATCAAAACCAAAATAAAGTTCCCATTTAAAGTAAGTTCGGGTTCGGGAATGTTTAAGATCTTCTTGTCACATTCTTAGAGAATCTTGAAATTAAACACAATCTCAGTCAAATTTTCATTTTGGAGTGATGCTGCTCACCGAAAATGAACACACACACGTACTTTTTTAAATGTTTTACCTGACACAGGCCCTTGAAAACAGGCATTTCGGTTTAAGGCCTCCTTCTGTATTTTTGGTCGGATTCCTCTGCTTACTATAGCATGTAAGTATTAAAAGCATTACCATAATTGCACATCTCATGTGTTTATTTAAAACATTTTTGGCAATAACAGTTTTTGAGATACTCAGTGTTACTGGTTTTTATTAAGTAATGGAACATTTTAAGTGTGGAATACCTTTAACTTATTTGTCGTGTGCTAATGCAAAGAACCTGAACGTCCAAGTTAGCATACAAATAGAACTTTCTTTTAAAGATTTGACTATCATTTCACTCCTCTTGTACCTACAAGAGAATATGTAATGAAATTATTCATGTAAACATTTGCCTGGACTATGCTGAATTAGGTAGGAAAATAATCTTTTATAGAAACAGTTCAAAGAAGAGTGTTACAGATGATCACTTGAATGTAAAATCTTAACCAGTATTTAAATGTATTGAATATATGTCATCACTAATTTAAATTGGGAATATTTAAACCTTTCTTGGAATTTACATATCTCCAAACCAGAAATTGAATTCAATCGGCAATTAATTTTCGGTATTTCGAGGTGTATTTAGCGAACAGCTGTTAGTATTTAATTTATCCCAATGCGAGATAATAACTCCCAATAATACCAACATAAAACTGATGAGCTGCAATTAGTCTACCATTATATCCTCTTCGGCTGAACTGTGCAATTAAACACTCTCAGTGGTATCAAGCCAGGCTTGCAGACAAAACTGTCATCAGCGTGTTTTAAAACCTTATTTTGTGTCGCTTTTAAACCAAAATGCACATACTGCTTTAGTTGAAGCACTTTCTATTAGAAAGGCTTAACGGGACATAAGGCAAAATAACATTAAATCAGCGGAAACTCAATAACACACAAGGCATATCCTCAGCACATGAAAACACAAATGCGGCTAAATCTTGAAACTCCAGAATACTTAAGAATTTTCAGTCGTACCTAAAACTGTACAAAAGTGTCTTCTAAATGTTCAAAAGATACAGATTTTTAAATAGGGGGTTTAAAATATGTAAGATATAGGAAACAGAGTACATACATTCCAGACTATATGTGGAACTATTGAAAGATATTTAGATCCGAAAACAGGAAAAATACTAAACTTAAACTATATAAAACATTGACCGTTCCTTCCTTGTTTTATGGAAATGAAAGTTGGGTAATTAAATCTAAGGATAGCAGTAGAATACAAGCAGCGGAAATGCTATTTCTGAGGAATGTGAAAGGATGCACAAGAAAAGATATAATACGAAATGAACAAATAAGAGAAGAATTAAACATATATAAATTAGAAGATAAAATTAAAACAAACAACAAGAAATGGACAGAACACTTAATGGGGAAGAGTGAATAAATAATACCTAGGAGAACCTTTCTATATAATCCAAGAGTAACACGAGATGTTTGGCCGACCATTCAGAAGATGGATTCCACTGATTACTTCGACAAAACGGACTGCATTGCCTAAACTATGTAGAAGAAGACGAAGAAGAAGTATATAGTACAGGTTTGATACTGTTTGAATACCATTTGGAAATACACATAGAGAATTCCTGAAATTAATGTACGAATTTCCTGGTCCTCCACCTAGTTTTGTACTAGTTTTGTATTTTTGGATTAGTTTTGTATTTGTCATGTCAATAGATAAATATATTTCCGAAGAGAGTGGGGAAAGCAAACTTTGGTGATATATCCGCAAAATATATGTGAAAATTAAAAATGATAGAGAAGTAATATGTAAGCTATAAGTGAGTTTAATTCAATAATGGTAGTAACAAATCAGGATCATGATGCTTAGAGCTTTTCAACCGCTCGAAGAGATGACCAAAGAATTTACATAAGAAGAAATTCAAATACATAGTACAACATAGCCAACTATGCCAGAAAGAACACAATCGATATCTGTCAATATTATCAACGATAAAGATCCTTATAGAGTGCTAGTAGCCTGTAAAGATAATGAGATTAAACGAAAGAAAATGTTCCAGTAATACTAGTAGAAGTTTAGTAACAAAAACCTGTAAAAGAAAAAGCAAACCTGTTACATTCATGGGAGTGCTTTCCTGCACATATTTTCTATAAAATGTTCTTAAAGAAACACAACATTCATTGTCCTTCATTTTAACCAAGGATAACATTCATACAGACCCCTTTATTTCATAATAATTAAAGCATTTTTAAATACATAAAACTTTAAAAGTAAATGAAAAACGAGAAGCCGTTAATTGCCACGGCACTCTAGCGGCTCATAAGTGGCAAGTAAGGAGGCTAGTCTTGTCGCATCCAAAATATATCATTTGACTATCACCTGAATAGAGGTGTGTCATCGCCCATGTTGCCATGTTGCGTGCATTCCTCAGTTGTTCCCGGCTTCTACCATCCGCTCGCAACGGTATATTCTTATAAGTGCAGAGTGAAAGATTGTGATTTTCGGACGAATTGCAACAGTGTATCTAGATGTATTCTCGTTTTACTATTTTGTATATTTTATACAGTGAAGAGGGAGCAGATAGCTTAGGAGTGTTGCTACTGGCAACGGACGAGTGGAAAAGGCGGCCACTTAGAGGCAGAGCGGCCGGCAGGTAGCTATAACGTCAACTACCAGATAAGTTTCGAAAACTTCTATTTTCTAAAAGATAAGTATAATGATTTTAACTAATTCCGTATGTAAAAAGTTAGTTTCATAATAAACAAATAAATCTTTCTAGAGTAATATCTAAAGTTGCCTTTATTCTGGTTGAGTTTTGCGCAACTGTGTACCGTAATATAGATTAAATCTTACTACACAAAACACCAAGGCCGACTCTACACAGGCCGGAGCCTACAATGTGGCAACGCCGCAGGGGCGTGTCATAGACGGCCGATGTTTTCGACAGATCTCCACTAAAACCAGCATTTGATAACACAACTTGCCAATTTTTAAACTTACAGCTGGTGTGTTGTATACTTACGCCAAAATTCATTAAGGATACCTGTGGAGAACAAATTAATGCTTTTGAACGGATTAGTCTCCAAATTTTTGTTGTTAATTTGAAATGAAGACGTAACCCAAACTTGTCATTTACTCAAAACGTGCAACTTCTTTGCTTCTGTTTATCAAAAAGTTTCTAGTAAAGGACCCAGTTATAAATGGTTCAGACTTTTCAACTTATTACCTGAAGAATTAAAAATAGCAAAGCGTAACATTTTTTGAATATTGAATTCTAAATCCATTGTATAAACTGGAGGGATTAGGATCTACTTAAAGGAACTGCAATTACTGTATTTCTCCAAGAGATTACTGTCATATATCATTCCTTGTTTTACAATTTTGACAATGCTATTGTAAACATGGCAGTAAGTTGCTAGTCTTGTTTCATGATTTTTTTACGATGCTAAAAGCTTATTATTAAACTCACTGGCATTTTTAGACCAAACATAAGAAATTTTAATTCAAAGTATAAACTAGAGGAATTATCTAATTAAAGCAATTGTAATGAATTTATCTCTCTAAGAGATGACTGTTTATATTAATATTGTTAACATGCCACTAACTTGCTAATCCTATTTTTTGCCTTATAATCTCGACAATGCTAAAAACTTGTATTTCAAGTTCGTTGGCAATAAAGCTCAAAATGAATTCAACCCAGAAAGAGAAAAATCAACATGCTTAGCAAAACCTATATACTTTTCTTTGACAGATTAATAATAATAATAATAATAATAATAATAATAATAATAATAATAATAATAATAATAATAATAATAATAATAATAATAATAATAATAATAATAATAATAATAATAATAATAATAATAATAATAATAATAATAATAATAATAATAATAATAATAATAATAATAATAATAATAATAATAATAATAATAATAATAATAATAATAATAATAATAATAATAATAATAATAATAATGATAATAATAATAATGATAATGATAATAATAATAATGATAATGATAATGATAATAATGATAATGATAATGATAATGATAATAATGATAATAATAATGATAATAATAATAATAATAATAATAATAATAATAATAATAATAATAATAATAATAATAATAATAATAATAATAATAATAATAATAATAATAATAATAATAATAATAATAATAATAATAATAATAATAATAATAATAATAATAATAATAATAATAATAATAATAATAATAATAATAATAATAATAATAATAATAATAATAATAATAATAATAATAATAATAATAATAATAATAATAATAATAATAATAATAATAATAATAATAATAATAATAATAATAATAATAATAATAATAATAATAATAATAATAATAATAATAATAATAATAATAATAATAATAATAATAATAATAATAATAATAATAATAATAATAATAATAATAATAATAATAATAATAATAATAATAATAATAATAATAATAATAATAATAATAATAATAATAATAATAATAATAATAATAATAATAATAATAATAATAATAATAATAATAATAATAATAATAATAATAATAATAATAATAATAATAATAATAATAATAATAATAATAATAATAATAATAATAATAATAATAATAATAATAATAATAATAATAATAATAATAATAATAATAATAATAATAATAATAATAATAATAATAATAATAATAATAATAATAATAATAATAATAATAATAATAATAATAATAATAATAATAATAATAATAATAATAATAATAATAATAATAATAATAATAATAATAATAATAATAATAATAATAATAATAATAATAATAATAATAATAATAATAATAATAATAATAATAATAATAATAATAATAATAATAATAATAAAAATAATAATAAAAGGCATCATAACAGCAAAATTTAAAAGCACAAAATATCTAATTTCGTAGCACATACACTAGGGAGGGGAACACAACTTATAAAAAATTATAGAACTTGCAGTTTATCAACATTTATTTCACATAGATAAATTAGTCTGCGTATAACATATTCTACAAAATTTATTTTACAAAACTTATTTTGTAATCCATAAAGTAAGTAAACTTATTTTAAACAGCAAGCCTGCACCAGACCTTATGTTTTTGCGAAATTTCTTAAAATAGTGTGTATAGCAATGGCATGAGACAAAAGCATTAACAATAACTGAATTTATATTCCATTCTTAATACACATTGTTTACTTCTTTCCTTGAAATACTTCAAGTTTTCGCTTTTTATTTGTCTGTTGTATGTGTACCAAACTATCATTTTTATGTTTTGTATAGTTATTTATAATTATATTTGAAATTGTATTTAAAATAAGTTCTCTTATATCTGATAATGATTTCCCACAAAGGTAATAATCCTGATCAAAAAATGAAAGATCAATATCTGAAGAAACAAGCTGTCTTAAAAATTATAAAAACAGTTGTTTATGACTTCGCACTTTCAAAAAAGCTGCTTCAAATTTTTCTGAAATAAGAGCAGACATGATGCTCCAAGCTAAATGACTTACTCTAACAACATTAGAGGAGGGAGCTGTTAAACCACCTTTGTTGATTATGTCAAAATACAGACTGTTGCAGGATTCTGATGTTATCATTGATACACAGTGCTTACAGGATACTTTCTGTTCAATTTAGTAAGCAACGTACCCACAAATGATTTACCTTCTAAAAATGCCAAGCATTGCTTCAACCTTACTAAAGAATCCTCATTTGAATTTTCATTCATGCTGTCTATGCTAACATACCTTAGTAATATATTCTCCAGTTGCGACCATCTGGTAAGTTTTAATGATGATGGTAGAATCTATTTCAATTCACTTGAACTTATTGTATAGTTGCCCACACAAATTTGGATACTAAGTGTGTCATCTACTTTTACACTTTTAACAGCTTTAGGCATGCCTTGAAAGCACATTTGATAGAAGCACACAAAATCAGTGAAAACCTTTTGCCATTTGTTCAAATCCCTTATTTTATTTTCACACCTTTCACATAAATCACTAAAACCACTTATCACATCATCAGCCAACCACTGTTCATTTTTTCTTTGAAGTTCCTCGTCTGCCTTTCGCCTTCTATCGTCTGGATTTGTTCGAGCAATGCCACTGAAGCTGCCAGCTGGTTTGCTTAAATACTTTGGTAGATTGGGGAACAAACGAGGCACAGCAGTATCTTTCAGATTTGGACGAGCACGAGAAAAAGTAATTTCATTGCCTTCAGCATCTTCATACACATCACATTTTATCACATCATCTGTTTCAAAGTGACTGATGCACACAACCGATCTTTTAGATGGATTCCAGTTCTTCCTAGGAATACATGTTACCCATTTAGCATGCATTTCGGGGTCTGAAGGAAATCTGAATACAGTAACATAACCTCCTTTACTGGATTCGTAATTGCTACTGCATTCAGGAACACAGCACTTATCTGGCATCTGAAAAGAATACAGGTGTAGTTACCATTAGTACCAGAGTAACTGAAAGCATATGAAGCAAAGGGCTTACCATTTATGTTTGGCATTTGAATGATTTCGTTTGTCATTCTAAACCTAACCTAAACAGTAGTATCTGAATTATAGTACGAATTGTTTTACAAACTATCACAGATCTTACCTTAAATCCTTGATTTTAGTAGTATAGTATAAACATGTAACTACATAGAAAATGAGGTAAACGTTTACCGTACCGCACCGCAGAGAATATTCTAAAAATATTTTAAATTAGCAACTGCAAACTTCGTAAGGTCCGTTAAAATCAAAGTAGAACAAGCCGTCTTCACAGTGTTGCCGATTCTATGCATTCCGGCCTGTGTAGAGTCGGCCTTGACAAAACATGTAGACCTTGTTATAGTACACAGCTTATATCAAACGACGTTTTGTTAAAATTTTCCAGATTAACTGATCCCATATTCCAGTGTCGTGACATAGTCTGATCAAATGAGAAATACATTATATGTGTTAGTTGTACTTTCCTTCCTGCCATGCATGCAAAAGGAATCGAATTTCAAGACTATCACATAGCGACTGGCCCTCAAAGAATTTTATTATCATTTCAGCTTTCTTTCTGTACTCTTCTGCTCCCATTATCCTACAAGGCAATATGTAATAATAGTATTTCTGAAATCTTTTATTTAGATTAACGTAAAGGTGATAGAATAGGCTTAGTTCGTTGAAGAACGGTAGGAGAATCATAAGGGAATGTAGGTATTTCAGATATATTTTAAAGTCCAATTATAGTATAACAGTACAATTCGCAACAATTTCCCAATTGCAATTGCAATTGCTCAGTAAATATGAAAGTGTCTTAATATATAAAATCCTTAAAATGCATTATTTAGAAGTTGCATATCTTCAAACCTTGTATCACGTCAATGTTTGAAACTGAATTGTTTTATTTATGCAATCACTTTAACCGTTATGTCTTTGGGCGTCCCATTTTTAATGGGCCTAACAAACTTCTTTATCAGGATTAAGGTTCCTTTGAATATTGTACATCTACGACTCCGGACACCGGCTTTATTTCCATTTTGAAGGAAAGCATGCTAAGGATTTTTACGCTTGGAAATATCCATGACGCTCCAGAGGATTTGAATTCGCGACCTTGTGAACCAGAGACTGCCGTGTACTACGCACCGAGTTTGTCTGACAAATAAAGTTAAATATCAATATTGATAGCTGTTGAGTATCATCACTTAGATGGCACACTGTTAGGTATCAGACATGATTGTGACGTACGTACAAACAAGCAAAATGAGTGAATTGTGTTTAATCCTAAAAGAAATATGGGAATAATCATGGTCAAATTTAAACGATTCTTTTCTTTCGTTTTGGAAAATAAACACGAGAGCAGCTAATTTAAATGTGGCTGTAGATACATATATATGAGGGTGTCTTACTTAAATTTACGGTGTCTTACTTAAATTTACGGTGTCTTACTAGCTGATGCACGTAATCACACTTTGTGGAGTAATTGACAGCTCAATCCTTTCATTTCTACACTAAGTTTTGAGCATGAGAATATTTCTCATTTCATGTATGTCGCTTTTGTAACAATAAACTACGAGTAAAAATGCACTTGTTTGACTTCATTAAAGGCAGTTTCAGTTATGTTCTCAAATATTTCATAATAGTAGAAGAAACACGGAGTCATCAACACAGGGCAGAGTCTAAAAATAAAACCAAACAGTGGGTAGTAACAAGTGAAAGTGTACCAGAGAAATAAATACGGTTCCAACTGCAGAAAAACCGTGGCTGAGATTTTCATGGTAGTTTGTTCATAGTTTACCTCCAGACGGATGGAACTAACACCAGGCAGCACTTCGATTCATTATTGGGTCAATTAAAAGGTGCTATTAAGGTTACTATTTAAAACTTCATGTGTGATCAGTTGTGTCAAAAAAAAAAATTAAATTTGAGCTTTCGCCCATTCTAACTACCATGGCCTTCTTAAGGAACTGAGTGAGAAAGTCCATGGTGCTTAGAATGCTCGAAAGCTCGAATCTAGTTACTTTGACACGACTGCTCACCATGAAGCTTCAATTTATAACACCCGCTGTGAATGTTTTAAGCCTTACATCACATTCAGACTATTATTGTCCACATATTGCCCAAAACAAACTTCTCTTTCAAGACGATAAATCATCAACACAGGTTTGTGTCTATTACGGCAAAATTTCATTTCTGAATGTACCACAATTCATCAAATTTGCCTGCCAGGTATTACTATTTGTCTTCAAACCTATTGCAAGAATGAATAGATTGAAGCTAAGAGAGGGTCTAATTTAGTATATTTTGATGTTATTATAATGAAATTATTGGAAATTCGGAAAGCAGTTGGACTAAGTACATTAATTTACGAGACAGCTCTATTAAAAGTCGTATGCTTTAATGTGAATTACATTCTCTACATTATACAGAATAAGTTTATTAGTGTTAAAATATTTTTGGAACACCTCTCAATGCCAAAGAAAAATTGAAGGTTACAAAACTTCAGCGAAGTAGCTTTCTGCTGCTTCAGTTCATGCCCTAAGCCTATCTTCCATGCTATCTCGTGCTTGTACTAAATTCCTGGAATGTTTCTATTTTGCCGAATCCAGTTTTTATACACTTTCTCAAAGAACACCAACTCGATTCCTCTATGAAAGGGATTTCGAGCCGCATTTTCGATTGGGTCTTCTATGAAGTGAGTGAGCTTATGCCAAATACACAGTCAACTTGATACATAAGCATGTTTCACCTCCATCAGACACCTCCCTGAACACAGTCTGAGGAATATTATTGCGCATGCTGGTAGACTGGGAGTCGCAATAAGTACCTGGAAAACGCGTAATTCCCATCCTATTGTTATGAATAGGACTTTCTTCGTAACCTTTGATAAAAGTCAATTTGGGAAAAAGGGCAGTGCATGACTAGATATATCCCTTAAGGCTAGTGGGGCCCAATAAAGAGAAACTAATTATGGCGCTATAGTGCCGCATGAGAGAATGTTTTGCCCCCCCCCCCCCCCAGTGTAAGTAAATTACACTGATGATCAGAGTAACATTTGTTATGTTCATTGATTTTCAAAGAACCGTTTGAAGAACAAAATTATACGTTTTCAAACTTTCAATTACATACGGTATAGTGAGTAGGTTTGTATGCAAAAATATACAGCAATTCAATTCAATTTCATTCACCGATAAACATGTTACGTTTGCTTAGTTCCGATAGACGATATCCTAAGGTGAACAACGTCCAGGACAGAACTTACACCTAAGGCAGGATACTTAAAGCTATTTTAAGGTATTTCAGTGAAATATATATGGTATATAACTTTTGGATGGAATAGAACACCTCGTACATAACATCAAGAAAAGTAATAGTTTGATGTGTTGCAGTTCCCTGAACTTCTCCAATCAGTAATGTACAAAACTATTACAAATGCTTATTTCTATGTCTGTTTCATGTTAAGATGAACATTTGTAATAATTTCTTTATTATATATTTCCTTATAGATACAACGGAAATATGGAAACACACTATTTAAGGAATTGCCACACCTTTTAAGAACTGATTGCTATACTTCATTCCGTTTGCATGACCAAGAGAAGAAAACAAGAAATATATCGGAATTTAAAAAAAAACAGTCTAATTGTGTACCTATGCGTAACTAGATATATATTTGGCCTATCTCTTAAAGAATACTAGCTGTCATTCAGGGTGAAGACATTTTGGGAAAAGTCAGTTATGCAATTGTTTTACACATATGGCATTTTATACAAAAATTCTCACATCCTTATTTGAGAGAATTGAAGGTTTGTCGCGTAAGGTGCAGTTTGGTTTTCGGGGATAGTTTTACTTTGTTTATAATCGTTTTATCACTGAAGGTCATCTCGAGACTTCATAATATTTTGAGAATAATAGTTAATGGTGACATACGATTTAACGTACAATTTTAAATTCCACAATATTAATAGAATATAAATGCAGCAGTAACATGAATAATTCGCAGCCCTTCTTTCAATATTTATACAAAGTCGTTCCATGTCTATTGAATCCTGTATTTGTGTTGTTAACCTGAGAAGCCGAAAAATGCCCTTTGTTTTTACTCTTTGACGTGAATCCATTTGTAAACTGTTGACCATTTTCTCCCAGTGAGTAAAGTGACACGAAATTAGAATGCAAATATTTAATTATAATTAAGTAAAAGGCATGAAAAGTAATTAATATAGAAGGGCAATGAGCTCGGAAGTGGTGCGACTGTTACACGCCAGATTTTTTTAATATCCCTGAAAAGTTAATTTGCTGTAGAAGGGTTCGTATTCACGCATTTAATAAAAATGTTATATACACAGATTTTTAACTTCGTGCAGTTGCAATAACAACCCATTTTATTTTTATTACTATTTCTTTTATTTTACAAACCGTTTTCCCATTTCAGACATCATATCTGGTGGAAGACGGAGAGAGAAAACTACCCGTCAAATACAGACACCCTTTCCATTTTCGTCCCCGCAGGAGAAACCATATTCCCGTACTTGAAATTCAACTCCTGTAACAAGCTGTCTGCCTGCCCTCTGGCGGTAGATCGCGCAAATACACATACACACACTCACTCTCTACCCCTTTTAATTTCCACTTCGAAATTAAACCGAGTACAACAGAAATAATATTAGCCCATCCAGTTGTGTTTGTTGAGCAAGGAAATGTTTTTCCTCAGCTTTCACACTACCTCAAGGTGTTCATTCCAGGCAAGATTGCGTTTTCACACACGTAAACACTTTCAGCTTTGGATTAAATAGCGCTATGAAATGCAATAATACTTTATACTTAATCAAGATTAAGATTTGTGGTCACTTGCATCTTGCGTAAGGTATAAAATGCTTTATTTTGATTTTAAAAGGTGTTTAAGACATGCTTCTCCGGGCTGACTAAGTTAAAAGCAAGCGTACTTTCCCCGGAAAAAAACAGAGATGCTTGTATGTACATACACACATACTACTGTGACAAGGAAATTCAGGGAATTGGTCAGTAAAACACAAACTATGCATTATTCATCCAATTATATTTTATCGCCATCAAGGTAGCCCCTTCCGAAACTATACACATATGCCATCTAATAATCCAATTATGAAAACATTTTTGTAGACATGTTTTTGGAATCTTCTGACAGTTGTCGCCGCGAATTCTCCCTTATGCCTTCTATCGACTGAGTGCCTCGAAGTAGTAACTTGAATTTTGGAAAGAGAAAGAAATCGGCCGGAGCCAGATAAGGTGAATATGTTGGTTGTTCGATGAGATTTGTTGAGTTTTTGGCCAGAAATTCGTTCACAGTGAAAGCCTTGTTAGTTGGGGCGTTATGGTGGTGCAGAATCCATAAGTTGTTTTCCACAAATCTGATGTTTTCCACCGTATATCTCTCAAACGCCGCATAACGCTCAGATAATAGTCTTTATTTAACGTCTGGCATTCTGACAAGAATTCTGGGTGCACGACACCACGATAATTGAAAAAACTGCCAACATGACTTTCAGTTTTGATTGAGTTTGATGTGCCCTTTTGGGTTTCGGTTTAGTTGGAAGGCGCCACTTTGAAGCTTGTTGACTGGTTTGCGTGTCAAACTCGTAAACACACGTCTCATCACCACTTACAATGCATTTCATGAATGTGGGGTCGGAGTTGGCTCGTTCTAGCCTGTTTTCAGTTATCCTTGCGCAATTGACTGTTTGTAAAAAGTTCTCCTTTCGGAACTAATCAAACCGCAACACGTGTCATGCCCAAACAATCGTTTAAAATGATACCAATTGATTCATGAGACACAGAAAGTTCAGCGGCAAACTCTCTCAGACCTAAATGACGATTTTCAGACATTTCCTTCACTTTAGGGATGCTCAGTTCAGTTGAAACTGTTGGTGGCCGACCTGAGCGAAGCAAATCTTTTACCACATCTGGAGCACTTTTGAATTCACTGTACCACTCATTCCCACGTGTTTTTGATAAAGTCGATTCAGCTTAAACCCTCTATATCATTTTCAGCGATCTGGCACACGAAATGCCATTTTCAATGCAAAATTTGAGAGAAATTCTTCATTCAGTATTCTTATTTATTGTAAAATTGCAACATACCTTTGAGATGTACTGACGAAAAGGCGCCCTGTAAATTAGATGACAGATAACAGTCAAACTCCACGTGGGTATAAAGGAAAGATGTGTCAAATTAGGGATAATAGTAATTTCGAATCCTCTCTTATAAGAAACTTTTATATGACCAATTCCCACTACTTTCTTGACAGAATCAAATCACTCCACAATGGTCTCTATGTGGCAGTTTAAATGGGAATTTGGAGACAAGTGGCAGTATATAAATATAATGTATACACAATTTTATGTGTAAGAGTCAGGTGCGTTTATCTTCTATGCCATTTCATCTTGTTTAATGAGCTGGCTCACTGCAAACCTGAGGTGTGAAGCTATTTCCCTATTTCTCGACCGTTGTGACCAGTTAAAGCGTGTACTGGTGTGTTTCTCAAAATAAATAGTGACATATTACCTTCAAAATCAACGGATCGTCACAGTGAATGAGAAAACAAGTACTTTTATGTTCCAAAGCACAATAAACTTTCTTTATATTTGCACAGCAATTGCACTTAAATATCAGAAGACACTTTGTATCTAAGCATAAATGTTCATATAGAGGTGATAAATTATCGGAAGTAGATGGACAAAAATATCTCGTCGGACTGAAGGCGAAAGCAAAACATGGCCAAGATTATGCATGTTCCTCTGCTGCAAACACCACCGGGACTATGCGCGCCAGCTACAGCTTGCCAGGAACAATGCAAGAACAATGAAAAAAATTTCTCAAACTGTGAATATGGGAACATACGTCAAACATGGAACTCGACATTGGCAAAATTGTCGGAAATAAAATAATTTCAAGCTACAAAACAATGTACATAAATGTGTAACAAGAAACAAAAGATTTGTGTTATATTGGCATTACAATTGTGCTAGAGTCCCAATGTTTTATAAAGTTTTTGGTTACGTGAAAGTTAAAGGCATTCCTTTAAAGGATAAATATTTATCGTATTTGAGAATAAGTGTTTAGTGTGTGTTTAGTATTTAGATTTATTTAGCTTTCACAGCAATAAGATTACACATGGAAATATCAACGTATGATCCACGGCAACAGTATTTAAAAGCATCCAAAATTCCATATATCGTGCGAAAAATTCTTCTTTGTGCGTCATCACGTGATACGCATTCGGGAGGTACCGCATTCAAATCCTCATTGATGTCCAATGTGACTGGGTTGTTTTCCCTCGTAGTTTCCCTCAGTCGCCAAAGAAAACTGTGTATTTTATACATATTAATATAACACAAATCCCCATCTTTAAAACAACAGCACAAATCAGACGTGTGGCACATTTGTTCCCATCCTTATACATATTATGTTTAAGAAAACTTTTTGTTTTATCTACTTTATGTTGATCGAGAAATGGTATTATTACATATTTCCTAATAAATACAGAAGAAATATAGGAATAGGATAGGCATAGGATATAGTGATATCCTGGTCGCTATATGATGAAATGTCATTCTCTTTTATGGCCAGGATTTTAACCCTCCGTCGGTCGCGCTGCATCCAGAAAACGCCAGCCGTCTGTTTTTCTCGCACCGCTTTTATGTTTCTGAATTGTATACACCACCGCTCTCATTACTTGCTTGGAAGACAATGTATTGCTAGTATTTCGTAAGCCGTTATGATTGAGGTTACCAGTATTGCGAATTTTAGCATTTGCTCCCACTGGAGACCACGGGACCTAACCAGTCCAGTCTTCCTACAATGTCTACAACGTGCAAGGTAGATGTAGCCAGTGTTTCTCAAACTCTTCTGCCTCAAGGACCCCCTGATCATCTAACAACTTGTTCGTGAACCCCATAGTTTGGCAACTCAATTTGTATTAACGAGTGACTTTTGGTTGAATTTTATAATTGCAATTTAAATAATTACTATATGTATAATTTAAGATATTTACATGTATATCTAGTATTAAACTTAATTAATAATAAATTAAAAAAATAACGTTAAACTAAATAAAATAAACTTATGTATAAATGGTATTTTAAACAAAAAATATATTTTAAACTGCATTTATTAGAATTATTTTGTTTTCACTTTTAAGTAAATTTTAAACAGATTCGTGTAACTAGGTTATTATTTAACTTATTATTTAACTTTAGCCTTACATCAGTAAATACCACACTCTTTGGATTACCCAAGGATTAATAACATTAGTTAAAACATGTTATAAAATTGAATTTATTTTCCATGTAAAGAAACCATTTTATACGTATAAAAAGTTACTCATAATGTTCTGAATGCACCATTTGACCATTTCAACAAAGTTAATACTGGGTTACTAAAAAAAATCAGTTTATGTGGAAAAGGCTTGAATGATGTTCATTGGAATGTATTAATGTGAACAATACAACTGGTTTTTAATGAATACGCTCAGTTAAGCTGGGCTTAATGTTGGTGATTTTTACTCTTAAGTCAGTCTCTACATTGGCAAGTCAGTTTCTCTTCTATGGCTTGATGTTGTACAACACTGAAAATGTTTGCCCGCACAGATAGGTGGTTGGGAAGGGCACAATGTATTTAAGTACTTCGGTAGCAATTCATTAAATTCACTCTGCACCAGAAACCCAAATTTTGCAAGTTCATTTTCCTGGTACACAACCCTCCATCCTTTGCTATTGAATAACTGTATAGTTGGTCCTGTTCTTTTTCCGAAAGGCTATGAATGCTGCCTATGTCTTTTTTCCTGGAAAGAATTCTTAATCCTCTCATTTGGTCATCTACCGGTGCTAGAAAGTACTTCCTTAAAGTTTTGATAGGCCATTCATGTGTTCTACTTTGGCTTCCTCAATATTTTAGGCAAGGTTTCTTCTGAAGAAGTAAGAACTTGTTCCAAAATAGGAAAGGAGCCTAAGAATTTCTTTTCTACACAAACTTTCCACACTTGAAGTTTTCCCATCATTGCTTCATTTTTCTCATGAACCGTGAAAACATCTGAGTTTGGTTCTTGTAATTTTCGGCTTAGTTCATTTAAGTGTGAGAAGATACTATCTAGATACGCCACTTAGCACAACCATTCAAAGTCACACACTCGTTCGCGGAAGGGAAACTTTACGTGCTCGCTGTCTTCAAAAACTAGCTTCACTTCATCACGTAATTCAAAAAATCGCGAAAGAACATTTATATAAGAAAGCCAGCGAACGTCTTTGTGCAAGAACAATTGTTTATGTTCGTTTCCCTTTTCTTCACACAGTTTCTTGAATATCCCTGAGTTTAACAACGGGTTTTAATAAGATCACAATTTTAACCATCTCTTTTAACGGTTCCTTCAAATCTGACAAAATTCTTTTTACATGCCAATGCCTCTCTATGTATGAGGCTCCTTCAATAAATAACCGAACTAATTGTTTAATTAACACATAATGGCTTTATTTCACCAACATTTACCTACACACTTTCGAAGTATTCTCCCTCTGATGAAATACAATTATTCCAACCATTTACCCTATGTTAGAAACGCTAATTGGACCTATTTTTGGACAGTCTGTTCAGGATACCATGACAACATTGTTCAACTCCGTAAAACTTTGAAAATGGCGACCACGAAGCTGCTGTTTCACTTTAGGGAAGAGGTGAAAACCGCATGGTGCGAAATCCGGAGAATAAGGTGGATGAGGCATGATCTGAATGCCCATTTCTGCGATGACATCTTGAGTTGCACGAGCTCATGAGCAGGGGCTTATCCTGATGCAAGATCCATCCTCTCCTTGCGATATCTGGTCGCTTTTCGGCGATTTTTTTCTTCAGTGGCCCCTTCAGTACGTCACAATAGTAAGCAGCAGTTACTGTGCGTTGTTTAGTTACAACATGATCACACACAAGGCTCCGTTTTTCAAAGAATACAAGGTACATGACCTTTCCTGCACTTTTCTGAACGTTTGATTTCTTAGGCCTAGGGCTCGATGAATGTTTCCACTGCGAACTCTCCTGTTTCTTTAACGGGTCGTAATGGTGAAACCAACTCTCATCGCAAGTGATGACCCTATTCAGAAAGTCTGGCTGCCGTCGTAACCTTCCAAGCCGTTCTTGACACGTCATGATGCGGTGAGCCTTCTGTTCGTCCTTCAGCACATGCGGTACCCACTTCGCTGCAACTTTTCGATAGCCAAGATCATTGCAAATTATGTCGTCTACAGTTCCAACAAACAAATGCATTATGTCTGCAACGTTCGGAATTGTTATGCGATGATCTTCTCGCACAATTGAATCAATTGTGTTAATGTTGACTTTCGTTTTTGCTTTCACGTGTCTTTCTGGCCGCGGTGAAGCTTGGAGGTCTTCATGATCCCCTCTGAAACGTTTATACCACTCAAAGACTTGTGCTTTGCCTAAAGTTTGGTCCTTGTATGCTTGCTGCAACATTTCAAAGGTTACTGTAGGAGTTTTGTGTAACAGAACACAAAACTTTATTGATGCCCGTTGCTGCAATTTCAGTTCCATGGTGGGTGCAGTAAACACGACCCCACGTATCAGGTTCTTACCCCCAACTGATTGACTCTGCTTGACTGGCACTCACAGCACGGCTAGAGGAAGGATTCATCTTTCCATGGCGCTCCAGGACGGTTTATTTAAATACAATTAAATTAGTTCGGTTATTTATTGAAGGACCCTCACTTCAAGCAATGAGTCCACTTAATCTCAGGATTGACAGCTTGAAGCCGAGTTTCCAATCCAGTGTTGTGTCCAGACACCGCTGCGGCTCCGTCGGTGCTTACGCGCACACAAGCTTTCCACTCAAGACCTTGTTCTGAAATAAATCCATCAAGCGTCCTAAAGACATCCTCAGCAGTGTTATGCAAGACTTCCCTACAAAACAATAGGTCTTTAACAAGCTCTTTCTCGTGTTCGTAACGTATAAAAGGTAACAAATGAGATTTGTGAGTGAAATCAGTACTTTTGTCAAGTTGTAAAGCGCATACTCTTGTTGACTCTAACCTCATAATTAGCTGGTCCAGGACATTTTCAGACATGTCAACAATTCTACGTTTAACTGAATCATTTAATAGTGGGACTGTGTTCAGCTCTTTGGCAGCTGAGTCACCAATCATTATACTACACATCTTTCTAGCTGCTGGCAATATTAACTCCTCTGCAATGTTATAAGGCTTGTCGCTTATAGCAATGAGTAGCGTTACTTCATAGGAAACTAGTGCCGCTTTTTAACTACTGGCTCCAGTAGAAATTTTTTCTATTCTATATTTACTCATTTTCATCTCTTTACCTTGTTAAAATAATCAAGTGTCTTATCAATGCAATCTGGATGTTTCATCTCTAAATGCCTTTGCAGCTTAGCAGGCTTCATTGCATCATTGTACAGTACATCATAACACAAAACACATTGAGGTTTTCGTTCATCTTCAGTTTTAGCTCGAACAAATCCGAAACTTAAATTTTCTTCTCTGTATTTTCGCCGATTTACTTTTCGCAGATCGGCAGAACAGGAATTAGTTAAACTAGTAGGCTCACTACTACAACTTACCTCTTGATCGCCAGTTATTTTAGGCTTACGTTTAATTGATCCAGTCTGTAACCAACGATTCATGTTGAACGACGGGAATAAATTCTCACGATTCACAATTGCAAACTGTCAAGACAATCAAAGACTAGCATCACTGGCTTCAAGGCAGTGAGAACGACTGGTATGTTGTGCGTGTCTACGTGTAGCCGGAGCCAGTGACTGCGCTGACTCAGGCTTGGCTGACTTCACTCACACCGCAGCTAACCGCTCAATATGCTTGCGTTGCTGCTATTTTAACGCTGCACTACACGCTCTCAACTGTTACGTTGATTGCAGCTCTCAGCTGCGCTACATCGTTATGTCATAGCTGCATAAAAATGTTAAGTAAAACGTATATAGTTTGATACCGAGCAAATAACTAACTCGGTAAATGCAATTATACGTTTTCTATAGTTTTAATTCAACATTATAACTTGACTTAAGGGACCCCCTCGCGGATCCCCTGACACTCCCTCAAGGACACCGGGGGTCCGCGGACAACACTTTGAGAAACACTGGTCTAAGCAACACAAATGACTTAGAATTAGCTGCCCGTTTACTACAGGGCGACGATGTCGATGTAGGGAAACTAGATGAACAAGTGAAGAAGTCTTGATCCAGATGCAGATGATTTGGTAAATGCAATTATACGTTTTCTATAGTTTTAATTCAACATTATAACTTGACTTAAGGGACCCCCTCGCGGATCCCCTGACACTCCCTCACGGACACCAGGGGTCCGCGGACAACACTTTGAGAAACACTGGTCTAAGCAACACAAATGACTTAGAATTAGCTGCCCGTTTACTACAGGGCGACGATGTCGATGTAGGGAAACTAGATGAACAAGTGAAGAAGTCTTGATCCAGATGCAGATGATTTTCTACCTGAGAGTAGAGAAGAAAGTTCTGACACAGACGAATGTGACACAAAAGTTGAACCTATTATTTGAGGTGCCTTATTCTAGTTATTAAAGGTTGGAGGTGGGGAAAGCATCGTGAACCTAGAGCAAATTCACATTACCTATAATACGATAGTAATAATAATAATAATGATAATGATAATGATGATAATAATGATGATAATGATAATGATAATGATAATAAATAATAATAATAATAATAATAATAATAATAATAATAATAATAATAATAATAATAATAATAATAATAATAATAATAATAATAATAATAATAATAATAATAATAATAATAATAATAATAATAATAATAATAATAATAATAATAATAATAATAATAATAATAATAATAATAATAATAATAATAATAATAATAATAATAATAATAATAATAATAATAATAATAATAATAATAATAATAATAATAATAATAATAATAATAATAATAATAATAATAATAATGATAATGATAATGATAATGATAATAATGATAATGATAATGATAATAATGATAATGATAATGATAATGATAATGATAATGATAATAATAATAATAATAATAATAATAATAATAATAATAATAATAATAATAATAATAATAATAATAATAAATAATAATAATAATAATAATAATAATAATAATAATAATAATAATAATAATAATAATAATAATAATAATAATAATAATAATAATAATAATAATAATAATAATAATAATAATAATAATAATAATAATAATAATAATAATAATAATAATAATAATAATAATAATAATAATAATAATAATAATAATAATAATAATAATAATAATAATAATAATAATAATAATAATAATAATAATAATAATAATAATAATAATAATAATAATAATAATAATAATAATAATAATAATAATAATAATAATAATAATAATAATAATAATAATAATAATAATAATAATAATAATAATAATAATAATAATAATAATAATAATAATAATAATAATAATAATAATAATAATAATAATAATAATAATAATAATAATAATAATAATAATAATAATAATAATAATAATAATAATAATAATAATAATAATAATAATAATAATAATAATAATAATAATAATAATAATAATAATAATAATAATAATAATAATAATAATAATAATAATAATAATAATAATAATAATAATAATAATAATAATAATAATAATAATAATAATAATAATAATAATAATAAGAATAAGAATAATAATAATAAGAATAAGAATAATAATAATAATAATAATAATAATAATAATAATAATAATAATAATAATAATAATAATAATAATAATAATAATAATAATAATAATAATAATAATAATAATAATAATAATAATAATAATAATAATAATAATAATAATAATAATAATAATAATAATAATAATAATAATAATAATAATAATAATAATAATAATAATAATAATAATAATAATAAATAACCCATGACGGGTCAGCCCTTAGAGGGCCAAGGCCTACCAACCCAACTGCCGGCCTCACGCCAACTTACGCACGGCAGAGGTGGACGATCATTCAACCGATACGGGAAGGAGATTTGGTCAGCATTTCGGCATCCCCAGCCGGAATGTTGGTTTTCGTGACCAGGGTCGCTTGCCTATCGTAAGCTCCTCACTTTCCTCAGGATGCTAAGCGGGTACCCGTCCTATACCCGGGACCTAAAATCCGCACCCCATGGGTGGGATCAAACCCAGGTCGCTTTCCGTGGCCAGGGACCAAGGCATGCTGCTTTAGCCCGCTACGCCACGGTGCAGGACTCACATAACCTATAGGAAGTGCAATAAGTAATATTTTTTCTGGGAATCAGTGGAATGACATGTTGGAAAAATGTATAGTTAACGTAGGAAAATTGAGACGAAAAGGGAGAAAATAAATAACTACCATGTGTTATTAAAAGTAAAAATTGTTTATATATTCTATTTCATGTATTATTTTGCCTTATTCTTTCATACTACATTTTACCATTTTTTGCCCTTTTATTAGTCGTTTGTGTTAATCCACCATTAGTATTATTAAGATTAAACATTGAATAAAACATAATTTTAGAAACGTTTTAAAAATAATGATATACTTTTACAAAAATCAAGAAAAGTAGTTAAAACATCATTGCCGCCTACTAGATACAACGCAACCGACCGTGTCGAAATTAAGGTGCAACCGACGTAGGTTTAAAATAATAAATAAAAACTTCTTATTTCAGAAAGTTGTAAGTGAGTGATATTTAAAAGTAGTTATATGGAACACATTTCATATCTTCACCGAAAATTTAATAGACAATATTCGTATTCTAATGAGATCTACAATTTCATAAACAGAGCTTTTATCTTCTATATCTTACGGTTTACTGGTTATACCAAGATCATCAAAAAATAAGAGGGTTTCACAGGGTATACCCAGAAAGTTCAGGATACGATGTTTATTTTAATAAAAATATATTGACTCTGTGGGTTCGTAGAATTAAAAGTCTAGTTTGCAGAAATTCAAAATGCTGTTTATTTAAAGTAAAAATACACTTCGAACACCTCTTACAGGCTCTAAAAATCACATGGCACAGGTACGCAATCTCCAAGGCCTCTCGTTGCTTCACCATACGTAAGAAAATGAATACCCCTGCGGCACACTTCAAGCCAGCTGCATCACGCGATTAAAAGCTCAACCCGCAACTCCATTAGCAACTGGTCCTCAACACACCTTGCCACTTACTTATCCCCGAGCCCTTCTTTCTCGAAAGCTACCGAAGTTTCACGACCCTTTACCTCGGCAAGAGAAAGAAAAGAATTATCCAGACATCACTCTGTCTCTTTCTTTCCCCTCTCTGCCTCTCTCTCCCAGGGTTCTCCTACGCGCGGGCCGGAAGCAGCAAATCAATGCTTGGTGACAGCACCATCGTGGCGGGCCAGATGATCCAGGTGTATCACCAACATCTTTCCTAGGGGCACCTTCGGGATGCAGTAGACCACGTCGTTAATTCTCTTTACCACCCAGTACGGTCCTTGACACGGTTGTTGAAGTCCTGGGCAGCGTCCCTTGGTCCGAGCAGGGTGGTAGAACCAGACCAGGTCACCTTGCTTGAACCCTTGCCTGGTGGCTTGCCTGTCGTACCGGGTCTTCATGAAGCCGCTCGCCATCTGGGTGTTCCGACGAGCCATCTCATGCATGTCGTGGAGATGGTGCACGGTTCTTCACATACTCGGTTGCTGGCTGCTTCGCTTCCGGAGGGCACCCAAAAGCCAGGTCACAACGGCGGCGTAGCTCTCGACCGAACAGTAAGCTTGCTGGCGTCATCCCAGTGGTGTCGTGTGTTGACGAGTGCGGGGCCAGCAAGAATAGTGGTACTTGACCTCCCAGTCCCAAATGGTTGGCCAAGAACTCCCTCAGATGTTCTTCTAAGGTCCTAAGTATCTCACGACCATGCCGTCCGACTGGGGAAGTAAAGCTGTTGTGCAGTTCTTATTCACCCCAAGTCTTCCCAGTGCCTCCAACTGATGGAACTCCAAATTGGTGCCCTGGTCGCAGTGGAGCTCTAACGGCTCCCCAAAACGAAAGAACACTTGCTCCACTAGGCAGTCTGTGATGGTCTTCGCCCCCTGCTTCGGGATGGCATACACCTCCAGCCACTTGGTGAAGTAGTCCACGACCACCATCAGGTACTTGTTGCCTCGGTCGGATACTGGGAATGGTCCAGCTATGTCGACGGCGATCTTTTCGAGCGGCGCTCCGACGTTTTATTGCTGCATGCGACCCCGGCTCCTAGTCTGGGGGCCGTGACTCGCCGCGTATAGTGACATTCACGGCACCATATCTCAACGTCTGCTCGGAGCCTCAGCCAGTAGTAGCGCTGTCGGAGTTAGTGGATCGATCAGTTTACAGATGTAGGTGTCCTCCTGAAGTAGCCGCGTGCACTTCCTCTGAGACCTTCGGGACCATACTCCGGGATTGTACCAACTGCTTTGTTTGTATCTTCCAATCAGGTGATTCCCATACCGGGAGCAGCACACCCTCTTTGATCTTTAGCGAATCCCATTGGGCCCAGTACGAATTATACGCAGCGATCCAAGGCGCGATGCCCTACCAGGTCGGTCTTGTCACTGACTCTACTTCCCTCAAGAGTGGCTCCAAGTCTGTGTCCGCCAGCTGCTCCCTCCTCAGGCCTGAGCTATCCCAAAAGTCCGCATGCACTGCCATTACCACCCTGAGAGCTGCGTCACGCTATTTCTCTCCTACCCTTGTGCACTGGCCGCACACTTCCAAGTAGGGTCTTTCATACAATGTGTCTGCATTGGCGTGGCTCTTCCCTCTACGGTGTTCGGAGGTGAAGTCGTACTCCGCAGCCTCTGGACTCAACGGGCTGTCTTTCCCTTCAGGTTCCTAAAACGAAATAGCAGGGTTAGGAAGGAGTGGTCAGTATTCAGGTGCAATGACTGACCGTACAGGTACATGTGGAAGTGCTCCAAGGTCTATACAACCACCAGCAGCTCTCAACGGGTGACGCAGTAGTTCTTCTCTGCCCTGGATAGCTTCTTGCTATCACTCACTCGTGGCTGTCCTGGAATTGGGAAGGACACCTCCAATGCAATGGTCGCTGGCGTCGGTGTCCACAATGAAGGCGCCGCCAGGTTGTGGGTATCCCAAAATAGGAGCACTGCAAAGTATCTTCTTCAGATGCTGGAAAGCGCCTTCGGCGTCTTCCGTCCACACATAAGGCCGGTGTTCTACCGTCAGGTGTGTGGGGGGGCTTGGCGATGTTGGAGAAGCCCTTTATTCACATTCAACCTACTCTCCTATTAAATAAACCAGTTTCCCCTCTTAGGTTTAAAGAAGGGTAATAACTGCACAGCCCCAGGAAACTGCGCAATTCTCGCTTATCCTTCAGGCGAGGCAAATCTCTCACGGCCTTTGTCTTCTCCGGGCCAGTAGCCACTCCGGATAGTGAGACTATGTGGCCCTAGTAGTTGACTACCTTGCGCAAGAGCTAGCACTTCTTCGCCTTCAGCATCTGGTTGGTCACATGCAGTCTCTGTAGCACCTTGCTTAGGTTGTCGAGATGAACTTCGAATGTCTTCCCGACGATGATGATGTCTAGGTATAGAAGGCAGGCGTCATAAGTCAATCCTCTCATCACTGACTCCGTGAGGCATTGAAAGGTGCGCTGCATAGACCAAAGGGCATTACTGAGAACTGCCAAAGCCCTTGGTCTGTCGATAATCCGGTGTTCTCCTTATCTCTCGGATCTAGAACCGCCTGGCAGTAACCCGACTTCAGGTCAAGGTCGAGAACCACTGCGCACTAGCAAGTGTGTCCAGGTTGTCGCCAATCCAGGGTCCTTCCTGACGACAGCGTTCAGATTTCTGTAGTCCACGCAGAAGCGTAGCTCGCCGTCCCTCTGCTACAGTTGAGTCAGTTGAGTCCAGAGGTTCTACTCCCATTAGTCCTGGACGCGTAGGACCAAGACCCAGGCCTCTTTCAACCAGGGAGTATCCGACCTGTCCCAAAGGGCTCCCGGCGTCCTCCTTGGGACTTTCCATAGGGCAAGACCTGGGTTACTAACAAGCCCCCCATCTGGTCCAAGGACACAAGACGCTATGGAAGTGGATAAGCCACTTACGCGCGCCAACACCAAAAGGTGAAGGCTACCGCTATGCCCTCGGTGGGGCCGCCTGGCGATCTAGCACACCTTCTACTAGCTCTGCAGGCTAGTACCCGGGAATATTAATGGCTTCCCTCAACCCCGTCCGAGACATACCCGATCACCCACGGGTAAGGGAAACACTACCCCCTTGAGACCATCCCAATCCGAACAACTCCCATAAGGAGGGTCTCGAATGTTCAGCCCGAGGTTTCTCTAGTAGTGTGAGGTACCACGAGTGCTAAGGGTCCGCATCGCCCGCAGCACGGCAGCTGAAGGGGATGGATCCCCACCCCTACGTCCTTTTTCTACAAAAAAAATTAAAATAAAATAAAAATCTGCATACTATACCCCGGCACCTAATTTCTTAATCCGGGGTAAATATTCAGACATTTGTTCATTTATTAAAACATCAAAAACATATACAAAAACATACACAATTTAGAGATTATAAATACACCAGGATTACACTGGAACACCAAAGACTGTCAGATTCTTCGATTAGTCCACTGGATCTCATCTTCGAGGAGATCCCAAACCGCCATTTGTTTTGCGGTGGAACGCTACTGGGTTGTTGCCGAATAGGTCGGGCGTCTTCGGTGTCGATGCGGTGGAGCACTCGGTCCGTGCGACCGTAGTCGCTGTTGCCTTGGCTGAAGACAAGCTGGTACCCTCGCAGCAGCTGCATTCTGCAGTAAGCCTTCCAGCCGGGACCCCAGGTGTTGCGTTGGCACCGGATCCTGGGTCTTCTCGATTAGCGTTACACTAAAAGCTGGCTCGCACTTCCCCTACTCCGACCCGGCCTGGACGTCGGGATCGGTATCTGTTGGATTAAGATGTCTCCTCGGCATCCCTTCTCGGCACGGCAACAATGTCCTGGCTACACAGAGTCCGTGCAGAGGTGTCTTCTGGTCCAGCATCAAGTTCTTTGTCCGCTGGCCTTCCAATCGCGCCGTCACCACCACCTCGCTTTTTGCGGGGTCAACCACGTCTTCCCTCAGGATGACCCTGCACCTTCCAAGAGGCTCTTCGGGGTGCCGGAGTATCACCTCTTTTCTGTTGAACCATAAGAGGTTCCTGCTGACGTCGACTGTCACCTCTTGGCCCCTGAGGGCACACAGTCCCAATATTAACTCCTCAACCACCTCCGCGACGAACACCCACAGACGTACGGCACTCCACCCAAAGATCAACTGCAGCAAGGCTAACACTCCCTAATCAAGGTGTCGTTCAATGCCGTAACTAACTGGTATGGTCGGCTTGGTTTTCTCGACGGCAAACACCTCGCCCACGTCAGGTCTGATGATGGTCACGGCTGCCCCGGTGGCCATAAGCACGCGGCATGGCTTCCCTCTCACCCAACCGTCCGCGATGAGACCGTCATCCACACGTCGGCTGACGGTGCGTAGTGTCACTGGAGGTGATGCTGGTGGTGGCGCCGACGTGTCCCTCGCCACACTGGCCCTTGCTCGTTTTCCGGCTGCTCTCCTTGGTGTATGCTGTCTCTCTCCAGGTATCCCGGCTGACTACACACCCAACACACGCCACTAGGTCTTCTTCGGCGTCTTTCGGCTGGTATTTGGTTTCCATTGCTGCGGATATTCCTTGTTCTCGAAGTCGGGGTAGCCGTCATCTTGGCCGCCTCCATCCTTAATGCGGCCGTTAGTATCTCGTGGATAGTCTTGTAGTCCCCGAGCCTTAGCTGCTGATGTATCCAAGCGTCTTGTACCCTGTCGAGGAAGTTGTTGGTGGTTCCCGGGATACGAACTCAGGTGTGAGGTCGACCAAAGTTTTGCTGGCCAGCTGTTCGCTTGCCAGGTCGAATTCCTGCAGCGTCTCCCCTGTCTGCTCTGTCTTTGACTTCGGTTGGCTACCGCAGGCTGCAGCAAAGCGGTGGTTTCGAAACCGGTTTTCCAGGGCTTCTCAGATGCCTTTGGGCGCCACCACTGTCTGGACCGCGTTCAGAACCTCTGCGGCCCGTTCCTGGAGGCTGGCTATTAGCTTTCTGGCTTCTTCTGGTGACTTCTTGTTGTGTTTGGCTACTGTGTCGAATTTGCGATTGAAGACTTCGAACGTTGACGTGCCATCGTACTTAGGTGGTTTGACGCGCGCAGATTTGTTGTATCTCGGCGCGACGGCCTTTAGATACTTAAATCTTCTGCCGAAGATGTCCTCCACCATGGCGTTCAGGGACTTGGTGTTGGTGTCGGTCTTCTCCTGTACGGTTAACGCGGTTCGTCGGGTCTTCCACGCGCTAGCCCAACTCTGTGACGTCCTCCTTTATGCTGGCCAACTGCTCTCAAATTTAGCGGCCAAGGCCTCGTTAGCAGCCTTTATTTCTGCGACTAATTCGTCATCTTTTCAGTCATCGTCGCGGTCAAGCTGCTATTGGTCACCTTCTTTTCCGTGGCCACGGTGTCATTCGCTGTCTTCATTTCTTTTAGCTACGCGGCCAGGTTGTTATTTGCCGCTTCTCTCTTCGCAGCGAGGGTGTCATTCGCTGTTCTCATTTCTTTCATCTCTTCTAAAATCTTTTCCAATGCAGCTTCCAACGTCGTGTTCCACTCCTGACACCAAATGTGACTTTGTGGGTTCGTAGAATTAAACGTCTAGTTTGCAAAAATTCAAAATGACCTTTATTACAAGTTAAAAACACCTTGTACACCACTTTCAGGCTCCAAAAATGACGTGACACACACGTACGAAATCTCCAAGGTTCCTCGTTGTTTCACCACACGTAACAAACCAAAGATTTCACTTGTGGTACACTTCAAGCCAGCTGCACACACACGATTAACAGCTCAACTCGTAACTCCATTAACAACTGGTCCGAAACACACTTTGCCGCTTATTTATACCTGAGCCATTGCTTCTGGAAAGCTACCGAAGTTTCACGGCCTTTCACGACGACAAGGGTAGGAAAAGAATTATTCAGACATCACTCCGCTCTCTCTCTCTCTCTCTCTCTCTCTCTCTCTCTCTCTCTCTCTCTCTCTCTCTCTCTCTCTCTCTCTCTCTCTCTCTCTCTCTCTCTTTCACTCGGCGTTCGCTTACGCGAAGGCCTATGCGAGGGCCTGGTGAGACTTATTAAACACGTGGTATTTTAAACAGAATTCTAAAGCTCGTTTAGAGAAAATCAAATTACTCCAAATGTTTCCCTTATACGGGGGTAGTTTGATAAGTTTGGTAAATATCTATGAAGGGATGGAAATTTTTTGTTGTAACTTTGTGGGTGTTACGCCTGATTATTCAGCAGATTGTACAGAAAATTTGAATGTGCTACAATATAAAGTTCATTGTTAACAGCCATCCGAACGGGTCAGTGTGATAGCTGCAATTGAAAATGGAAAAATAAAACAGAGCTTCGTGCTTTTATGAAAGATGCTCATTTGAAGAGCTGGACTACCACACTAGTAAAAACTGAATTGGATGAAGTTCACGTGGACTCCTCACCAACATTGAAGACCATTTACTTTTTGATCGCTTTATTTAAACTTGGTCGTAGAAGATCACCGAAGATCAGTCGCGCTCTGTCGCCCAATTGAGCTCACCACACAGGACACCATTGAAAAACTCCACGATCTGATTATGTAAGGCCGCTAAATCAAATTTCGTGAGATTGCTCAGACTGTAGGCATCTCAAATGAGTGAGTGCACAATATCCTGCATGAAAAATTGGCAATGGAATATGTGTGCAAAATGGGTGCCACGATTGCTCGTAGTCGATCAAAGCGCATCCGGAAGGGCACTTTTACCAAGTATCTGCTGATGTATAATCCAATCCGAAAGACTTTTTGCGCCGATTTGTGACCGTGAAGCTTTGATCCATCATTACACACCAGAGTCAAAATAGAAGTCACAACAATGGACAAAGTCTCGTGAAAGTGCACCAAAGAAGGCAGTGACCATTTTTTCAGCTGGTAAGCCATTGCTTTTTGAAATTTTCAGGGAGAAATCCTCATAGACTACTTGCAGAGAAGCAGAAACATAACAGGACTCTATTGCGCTTCATTGTTGGATCGTTTGCAACATGAGTTGACAGAAAAGAGACAGATTGAAACGCAAAAGGGGCTCTTTCACCATGATAATGTACCATCGCATACATCAGCAAACGCATTGACGAAAGTGCATAGGCTGAACTTTGAAGTGGCTCCTCATCCACTTTATTAGACTTAGCCCTGCATGCCATCTTCCTGTTCCCAAACTTGAAAATTTGGCTTGGTGGTAAGAAATTTTCATCAATTGAAGGAGTGATAGTCCCCGTCCCCTTGATGGAACCTATTTTTCCGACAGGATTAAAATGGTTGGAACATTTGCGGACCAAGTGTATAGCCATCAATGAATATATCAAGATATAGGCTGAGACGTTCACACCTATTAAACGACCTATCATAAACTAAGAAAATTTTTTAAGTTTTTAAAGAAAATCAACTATTTTAAAGTGTTCTGAAAAACAATTAACTAATTTTCAAAGTATAGTCCTAAGATTCTACGGTCTTGACCCATCGTTGATCGAGGTTTACTATCCCACTATGGTAACAGTTTCTGGTTTTTTATGCGAACAATTCGGTGACACCCACTTGTACTGCTTCAAAGTTGTCAAAATTTCTACCATGTAGAAAATGGGTAATGGGTCGAACAAGATGCTAATTTGATGGTGTGAGTTCAAGGCTGTATGCTGGGTGCGGTAGCAGTTCGATTCCTCCCAATTTCAAATTGTTCCGTGGTTGTTCATGCAGTATGGGGTTTTGCATTATGCAGTTGTACTGGAACACCATTTCGGTTAACTAATGCTGGGCATTTCCGTCTCAAAATTTCATTAACTCGTTCCAGTTGTTGAGGATAAAGATCCGCATCAATCGCCCGCCCACTTGGAACAAACTCCCGGGGAAACGCGCATTTTAAATTCCGTCAAACACACATTACTATGGGACTGAAATGATTTTTTTAATAGTGTCTTTGGCCGATTGGCGGCGATCAAGCTACTGTTTCGAGGCATCAAGAATTCGGTGATATACTCATTCTTTTTCATAACAAGTGACAATTCTCTGACAAATCTATCATCCATGTGATTACGGATAAGCTGACCTCACATATCCACTCTAGTTCAACTTATTGAGGTGTCAGTTCATGAGATACAGATTTGCAGCTTCTGTGTGAGCTGTACAGCTTCACTCATTTTCCAAGTGCCTTAGTGTAGCGATGTATGGTATCTTTTGACGCACCAAGTTCTTCTGGAGGCCTATGGGTAGTTTCTTGCGGATTTTCTCGCAAAACTTGGCGTGTATCCTCAATAATCTATACTTTAGGTCTTCCAAAACTTGCTAAATCTTTAGTATTTTTGTGTTCATGGTTGAAATATTAGAACCATCGTTGTGCCACACGCTCACTAACGACACCTTCTCTTTCCACTTCGTGCATTCTTCGAGCTGCGGCAGCGGATTTATAATCTTATTTCCAGTAGTGTTTTGGAAGATTTCTAAGTTCAAACTTCGTTATCTGCATTTTGTGATTGTTAACAACAGACTGATACGTGCTCGCAATGTACACAACAATAGCCATGACATCCTCTAAATAACATTGCCAAAAAAAAAAAAAAAAAAGAAATCCAATAAATTTTCCCGAGCACCAAAATCGAAAAACTCACTTTGCTTATGAGATCAGCTAATATAAAGTAATTTGTGGTGCGATAACATTCTTGCAAATCTTTGTGTCGCATTCTTGAATACGGTGAGTTTCACCGACTTAGCTATTTGCCTTACACTAATCCCATACTAGGACACGGAAACGAGATATTTTCTGAAAAGAATTTTCAGCCCAGGGGAGCTCTGGTCTTGTAGCTTCAGGATATATCAGTATCAAATGTTTGGGAGCAATGCAACGCCCTCTCTGCCTGCTATGTGCATGGTAAACGCAGTAAAGCATTCAACTAGATGGAAATAGTAAATGCTCCTACATATATTCACGTATAGTACCATACTTATTACAACTATTAGAACATGGAGACTACAAATTTTAACTCTCAACATCGTTTCTATAAAAGAAAGTTGAAATTTTATGAAACCTTACAAATTAAGAAGAGATATACTTTAGCAGATATTCACTTTCTTAACCTATGTTTAATTAATAACGTCACTCCAGTTTTTGTAAGAAAATATATAAAAAACAGGAAGAGCTGTACCCAACAAAAAATGGCGGAAAAAATGGTAATTAAAACAGAAAAATTTCTACATTACAAAAAGCTTAATCAAATTAACATGCAACTTTATCAACTTCACATGGAATTAACTCAGACTTTGGGGCCTGCACTTTGGAATAATTTTGAAAATCTACTCTATGCTCATTTAAATAAAATGATGAAAATTAAACATACACGTTTAAAACATAAGTTGTTCATATTAAAAGGTCAGCCATCTTATATTCCAAAAATCAAGAATAACAATAAAGCAGTAATTAATTTATCTGATCAACCTCTCAGCAATGAAGAATTAAATTTGTTAAATAAAGGGTTGAAAACCTGTGTTGCCTTCTCTGAAGATATAAAAGAATTTGTAGCAGATATTGAATTAAGTATTAAAACTGTTCCTGTGCAAGAAAGAGATAATGTTAGATCTCAATGTACAAAAGTTCTTCAAAAATTAAAACATGGTAAATACACTTTTCCAGCATTGAAGATTATCAAACACTTAAATAATAAATCCATTACATTTGTAAAAGCAGATAAAGGAAATCAAATTGTTTTACTCAACAAAAATGATTATGAAGATAGAGTCATGCAACTTCTTAAAAAGTCTGATTACTCAGAAACAGAAAAAAACCCATTACAAGCCAACATAAGAATTATTAACAAAGTTATTAATGAAGCTAATTGTTTTGATTTAGCTCTTAAAAAAAGATTAAAAGTCAGTAATCCAACACTACCACGGATTTACTGTCTTCCAAAAACTCACAAAAAAGATAACAGTATGCGACCTATTATCAACAACATAGGTTCGCCATGTTACTTATTGGCAAAATGGGTTTCAAAAAAGTTTTCATCTTTGAAAAAATTTGAAAGTAGAAGCATTAAGAATTCTCTTGAACTTATTGAATATATTAAAAACATTACTATCAATGATAGTGACATATTAGTATCTTTTGATGTCCCTTCTTTGTTCACAAACGTCCCAACTGGGAAGATTTCTTCATTATTACAAGAATGGCTTACTTCAATTAATATTAATGAAGCTGAGATTCATGATCTACTAACTTGTACTACCAAGTTGTATTGACCAGAATACCTTTACATTTAATGGAAGATTATACACTCAAACACATGGTTTAGCTATGGGTAATCCATTATCTCCATTCTTAGCTGACTTATATATGAGCAACTTAGAAATTCAAGTAACATCTACTCACTCAGATATATTTAAAGTATGGTACAGATATGTTGATGATGTTTTCTCCATCATACCCAAAGATAAAATTAATGAAGCCTTAGAAATTCTCAACAGTCAAGATGAATCTATCAAATTTACTATGGAAATAGAAGATCAAGGACTCTTACCTTTTTTGGATTTAAAAATTTCCAAGTACCATAATAAATTGAATTTTGGTATTCATAGGAAAAATACACATGTGGACAATTACATCAAAGCTAATAACTATAATCCAACATCACATCAACTTGCAGTATTCCATTGTTTAATCCACAGACTTATAAATGTACCTATGCTTGAACAGGAATATCAACTAGAATACCAACACATCTTGCATGTTGCAAAGATCAATGGCTTTAAAGAATCAACTATATTTAAAATAAATTAATGAACATATATACAAAAACCACATAAGTTCATTTACTACTTTAAAGAAACCAGAAAATACTGTTATCTACAAGAAGTTTACCTATCATCCTTGGGCATTCAACAAATTTAAAAGAATTTTTCATAATTTATAATATAAAATTAGCCCCAAAGAATAATTTCAACCTTAAGAACCTGCTCAAAAAACCTTTAAGCAACACTATTGATAAATTGAAATTATCTGGAATATATAAAATACCATGTGACAATTGTGAAGCATATTATATTGGAAGAACTAAGAGAAATTTAAAAACCCGTCAAACGGAACACCTGAGGAATATAAAACTTAAACAAATAGAAAAGTCTGCAGTTGCCAACCATTTCTGGAAACACAACCATGAAATTGGCCAAAGTATACAACTATTGAAACATGTACAAACAGTTAATGAATTAGATATTTGGGAAAAAATTTATATCCTAAATAGTGAAACAAAAAACCTTTTGAATTTTGAGATACCACCATTAAACAGTGTTTTACAACTTATTAAAAAAGTTAAAAAATCCAACATTGATGTCGTTGAAACAAATTTAAAGAACTTAGACCCAGTTGAAATTAACCCATATGTCAACCAATCTAGTTTACTTCAGGAACATATGAGTGAGGAAGCACATCTCTCAAAAACAACCAGTAACTTAAATATTGGTCCAGAGAACGAGGGGGAAAAAGAAAAAATGGAATTTCATCCGCCACCACAGGTCGACAGTTCAATTAACCCACATCCAGAGGTAAAACAGTTACAACCAGTCAACACCACAGATAACCATCAGCCACGTGTGTCCGGCCACAGTGTGCCAGTCCCAGAAGTTGGCAGCACAAATCAGGAGAT